>PVJX010002385.1:0-130100 GCA_004027295.1 Dolichotis patagonum
TAATCTCTAGTATAGATGGCCTTGAAATATTAACAGAGAGAAACACAGGCAGAGTAGATCAGGAGATAGGGTCCATTGAGCTGCTCTATATAAGGAGGCAGTGGGACCCAAAACAAGCAGTGCACCCTATGGGAGTGAAAGGGGAGGAATTGTCTAAAAAAGGAAGGCAGAGGATATTGCTAATTGGGTAACAAGATTTAAAATTTACATTATTCTCATCACTCTGCTTGGATGGATTACGTGCTGTTCCAGTTTGTCTACTTACGCTAGACTTGAGGACATGGTCAGCTATCCCAAAAATCAGAGGACATATTATGATCGTGGACCAGAACTGTTAACAAGCTCACTGTTTGAAAGTCTACTTTACATGTTTTAACTTTATAATTTGAACAACTATTTCCAAGAAGTCAGTATGTAATTTGTCGAGTAATAATCTCTTAGGTTTTTTTGTTGTTGTTCTTTTTCTTTTTTCCTTGGAATTCTGTATTGTTGCTACCCTTTATTCTGTTTTGTTTTGTTCTTTTTTTCTTTCTTCTCTTTAAATAAAATTTAAAAGAAAAAGAAAAAAATTTTTACTTTTACTAGTACAGGTTTGCAGTGTGTGATGATTAGATTCATGGTGGAGAATTGGGGCATCTGCATGGCACAAGTTTTTTAATTTTCTTTCTCTCCCTGTCCTTTCCCCTCCCTCTATCTCTTTGTCTCCTTCTCCTTCTGCCATAGCATTTTAAAATTTAATACTATCTTGTTTATAACCCAGTTTTCTCACCAGAGAAAGTTATAACAGTAACTTCAGGCAGATCCTCCCCTGTGAAATGGAGATAATGGAACCTGTTGTTGTGGTTTGTGTCTAGATGTTGCCCCTCCAAGCCTCACGTGGTCATAGATGTGGTTTTATCGGAGGTGGCTGGATCTAGAGTGTGGGACTGTGGGACTGATTCATGGTACAGCGCTAGGATCAAGGGCATGAGGATTAAGGGTGTGAGTGCTACCTGCCCTAAGTGGGCTGGATAAGATACAAGGAACAGAAAGAGCTGTGGTCATCCCTTGCTGTTTTGCTATCTTCTGCCCACCGTGAACTGTTTCTCCTCTACAGTGTCCCCCTGCCTTGGAGCCAGCCGGTTGTGGACTAAACCTCTAAAAACCGTGAGCTAGATAAACCTCTCCTCCTGTAACCTTGGTTGTCGGGTATTTTGTCTCAGCAACAAGAAAAGTAACTAAGACACCTGCCTTATAGGACATTTTTAAAGGAGCAGTGGGGTAGCTTTTATTGAACACTTCACAGGTGTGAAAATCAAGGTGAAGCATAGTTTAAGTGACTTGCCTAACCCACTCAAGTACTTAGTGACAAAGCTGGGAGAAGCAGCAGGCCATTGCCACAGCCTCTGCTTAGTGCAAATAGCTCTGTCCCTTGGCCTCAGTGACTAGCAAACCAGGGGTGAATTGCTCATGCCTCTGTTTGACACCACCACCACCCCACCTTGATGTCACTAGTGCTTCGCATTATAAGCATCAATTTGAAATTGTATTGCCATTGACTGCATGTGTTTTTGTCATCATTCTAGAGAGTGATTTGTTGGTGAACTCAGAAACCGTGTCTTCTCGTGTTTGAACCCATTGGTCTAGTGTGCCACCTGTCCATTGTTGGTGATCAGTTAGTATTTCCTGATGGAAAGGAATGAATGAATGAGCAAAAGTTTCATTTGCTGATACTGTTCGTGGCTCTTCTTACATGAAACCCATGGGGTTGTCTTTGGATGATGCATAGTGTGATACAAGCTTTAGTGTTGAACTGGCCTAAGAGCTCTTGTGCCAGGGAACTTGGGAGCAGCCTGCATTAGGTCTGGTTCTTTGAGCTTATGACTTGAGAAAATATATTCATCTCTTAGTTGAGGTATACCTTTTCAGCTTGCTGTATTCCTCTGCTCAACTGCTTCATTTGCAATGGCTCTTCAAAATTCTAAAAGGATTTCTCATGCAGAGGATAGTGTAGTTACTTTCCTCATTGCTGGGACAAAAATACCTAATACTCACAAGTTAAAGGAGGAAAGATTTATTTTGGCTCACAATTTGTAGAGGTTTAAGTCTATAATTGGCTGGCTCCAAGGCTGGATTACATGGCAGAGGGGCATCACAGAGAAGAAACAGTCCATAGTAGAGCAGGCATGAGACAACTTCTACCCATCCAAGCTTCAAGGCTTTTGGGTGATGCCACCCATACCTGATGCAAGGGCACCTTCCTATCATCCACACCCAGAACTGTGCTAAACCAGTCAGTGCACTATTCGAGGACCACACATTCTTAGTCTCATCATCACACTCGCTTAATCCACCCAGCTCCTAAAAATGCCACCTGTGAGTGCGTGAGGCTTTGGAGGGACATCTAGGGATAATCCATAACAGCCAGCTCAGTCAGGCATGGGCAGCTCCACCTTGGTGATCATCTACCTGCTGGGCTGGAACAGAAGAGCCTCATGGAGGTTGACAGAGGCCACTGTCAGCTACCTGGTTGCGTGCTGACTCCAGGTTGCTCGGCATGCAGGGAGGTAATGCACCACCACTCCTAAGTGGATCTTGGCTCTCAGGCCGAGCATCAGTCCTTGAGGCTCTTCTGTGCACTTAGGCTCCCAGACCAAAAGCAGACTTCCAGATAGGCAGAAAGGATGCAGAAATCAAATAGGTAATTTATCTTTTCACATGAGACCCTAGAGTAAAAGAAAGTACGACAGCAATAATGTCATAATGACACCACAGACTTTTATGTATTAGACACTTTTAATGCACCCGTAAGTGTTTAATGACACTATTATTATTCTTATTTGGCAGGCATTGAAACAGAACTCAGAGGTGGAGGCTGTGTGTGTAGAGCCTGTCTGAGTCTTGAGCAGAATTTAAGTTTTTGACTGCTGATCACCTAATCCACCCTCACTACAGACGTGTTCTACATTCAGGGCTGACATCATTCAGTGGTTTCTCCATTCAGAAACTGTTTATTGATCATTTTATAATAAGCACTGAGAATTCGCCACTAAGGGAACAAGACAGCCAAGACCTGTGTTGCCTTCCATTTGATTGATAGTGTCATATAATAAGCATGTAAATAAGTAAATGACTTCAGACAGTGCTAAGTCTCGTGGTGTTTTTATCTTTTAATTCAAGGTAATGTGATGGAGAGTGACTGGAAAGGCTGGCACAGTTAGGTGGCAGGGTTGAGGGAGGGTGCTCTGATGAGGGCCGCTTACCGGAGATGTGAGTGTGGAGGTAGGAGAGGAAGACTGCAGGAAGGGATGCCGGGCAGGGCTGGGGCTCCTTGTGCTCACAGCTGGACCCAGCTGCAGGGAGCATAGTAGTCCTTGCCTTTCAGGTATATGGGTCACCTGTTCAAGAGGGTCTCGGGACACAAAGGCTGCTTCTTGTTCATGAGTCCATTTCCCCCACCCAGAGCCCTTGCAGGCCTGGCTCAGCTGGCTCCTCACCCAGGAACGCTCCCTGGCCCGAGCCCTGAGCAGTAGGCTGCCTTTATCTGCGCTCCACTTTGTCTTCTTACCATAGTCTTCTCTGCACATATTGACATAGGTTTCTTTTTTTTTTTTTTTTTTCCCTTTTTGGCAGTACTGGGGTTTGAACCAGAGCAGAGTTGAGCTACACTTTTTTATTATATTTTTTACATTGAATACAGGGACTCTCTGAGTTATCCAGGCTGGCCTTAAACTTGCAATCCTCCTGCCTCAGCCTCTGGAGTAGTTGAAATTACAAGTGTTCTCTACCATGCCCAGCTCCTTCTGGAGTATAACATAGAAAACAAGACCATGGTGCAAGAGTTAGGACCTGGGTTTGAGTTCCAGCTATCTAATACGTGATTTCAAGGAAGTTATTTGAGCTCTCTAATAAATCTCAGTCTTGTCATCACTCAGTAGATATAGTGATAGCCCCACAGAACAGGGCGATTCTGAAAGTGAACCGATGTCCACAGAGCACCAAGTGCATGGTAAGCAGTTAGTAGATGTCAGTGTGTAGTTACAGTGTCTTCCAGCATACCCTTCCCTCTCCTTAGTTGGGCTGACACTTTGAGAGCAGGAACTGTCCAGTTCCTGGAATATGGAGGGCTAAACAAATATTCTGAGGGAAGGAATGGAAAGTTCCTTTCTCTATATATGTGAATACTACATATTATACAGTTCCACAACCCGATGAGACCTTAGTGATTGAGTATTTTGGGGCACTCAATCTGAAGCAGCACAGAATAAATGAGAGATAAGGAGACAAAAGAGGAGGCCTTTATTGTGGGCATGGGAGAGCTTCATGGGGCAGGGGGTACAGAGGCTCTCAAAGGGGAACAAAGAAGTGGGACTACTTTTATCAGTTCTGGCTGGGGGAGGAGTTTGGGAGGTGGGCAAAATGACATATTAACCGCTGATTTAAAGGAGCTTCTGCCTGTGTAAAACAGAAAACAGGGAGATTTTAGGGGCTGGAGGTGCAGGCCTTGGGTGGTTGTGGAGTCTGGGGATTGGAGAGGGCTCAGCGCATGCAAAAAAGGGAGCAGGAAGTTTATCTCCGGAATGAGAAGGAGAACGTAGAAATTACTCTGGGAGAGATAAGTTGTTTCTCTGGGTCCAGTACCAAGTTGTTGGGAGGATGTAGCTAAACCCCAGGCTAGCAGAACCTATCATTTAGCTGTCACTGAAAGAATTCAGCTATATAAGCTGGGGCCCCAGAGATTAGAGTTAGAACTGAAGTTGCAAAAACCTATTCGTGGTGGATCTGAAAACAGTGTCCAGCTTGGCTATGGGTGGTGGTACTTATAGAAGGAGATCAGAGCCAGCTCTGAGGGGAGAGGGCCCTAGTTCTCCAAGGCAAGCCTGCATTTGGAATATTTTGTCATGAGAACCATGGTGTCCCTTTAGCATGTGCCCTGACTTTCCTTTGGAAGAGGTGGCAGGGATTGATCTTGTGCATTTTTCTAGCCCTAGCATGGGGCAGAGCATGGGACTGAGCAGTTGCTATAGGCTCCTGGGAGAAATGACTGGACACATGTGGCCACTTTATTGATAGCTCATAACATGAAGTATTCATGTGCAAAGGAATCCCGAAGGCGAACTGTCTTTGCTTCCTGCTTGCAGAGTCCTTTTGTAATCTCAGGCCTCACTCATCTCCATGCATAGCTGGTGAAGAAAACAGTAAATTTCTGCCTTCCTGGGAGGTAATATGCATTGATCCATCTATGATTGAAGACTTGTGAGCATTTAAATGACACCTGGGGTTATTGACTTCAACATAGCAGATTGTGTTTAGAAATCATTTAATAGCCTGAGATGCAGGTAATCATTCAGCATATACTTAAGAACACTTACCAAGTGCCTGATACTTTTTTCTATCCTCATCAGGCATGTGGAAATTAATGATACCGTGTCCGGGGGTGACTGAGTTGGGCTGAGTGAGCAGGGCAGGTGGCCACTGGAGCACAGTGCCCAGCACCTGCTGGCTGCTCAGCATTCGAGTTAGTATTGTTAAATGTGTGTGTTCATCAAGTTGCAGTGTTGAGGAAGATCAGCATCATGCAGTACACGCTGCCTTCTCACACTGCCAAGCTGCTCCTCTGCCTGACTTTTCTAACTCATACTCCAGCTTTCAGTCATACCAGCCAGTTGGGAAAGGCAAGCCTCGTGAAACAAACCAGAGAGGTTACCATAGAGGTCTTCTGGGTGTGTGCAGAACACATCACTGGCCTCAGCTGACATCCCTGCACTGGAGAAGATCCTCAGAAACTCATCTCATCGCTTGGGCACCTGCACGAGACATGGCGGAGCTCCAGCATGACCCAGTGGCAAAAGAACTGAAAAGAACTCTAGCTGCTCACACTCAGGATGAGAATCTGGGGGCTGGCTGGGTACTTACTTCTGCTCCCATCCCCCAACAAAAACGGAGGGGCAAGCCAAAACAGGAGGCAAATTTCAGTCCATTATGGAGAGCCAAATTTACCTGGCAGTTATAGACACTAAATCCAAAGGACCATAAGTTGGGTAAAAGTTTCAGTCACCAAGCCAAGTAATCATTTAGCCAAAGGTGGTAGTCACAGTGACAGTACGCCAAACATGAACTGAAGCAAATTTCATACAGTTGTGTCTACCATCCCAGCTGCAGTCTGGCATACCATCACCAGCCAGGTTAAGAGTGGGGTGCAAGAATGCAGTGTACAATGAGCATTGATGAAGGTGCTCGTGTTATCCACCTTTGCAGCTGGAGACATAGAAGGAACTTGAGTAGCTCTGGCACACTAGCATCTAGCAAAGTCAGGCATCAACCCCACAGCTCATTGTTCTGACCCACAGGCTGCACTTGCAGAGTTCCTGTGGTATACCAATCCCTGAGCTGGACCTTGGGAATGCAGCCATGAACAGACAGCACCCTGTCCTCAAGGAGTGTGTGTCCATGTCAGAGCACTCAGTGACCAGGTCAGACAGTGGGGTGGGGTGAGCCTCAGAGAACCACACTGTGGTGAGAGTGCAGGAGCCAGTTGACCTGGGGTAAGGAGTAGGGTGAGCAGGAGGAGCTGCGCAGAGCATAGAGGAAGAGGGTTTCCGCAGTTGACACTGCATTGGTAGTTAAAATATTGCGGGGATGAGGGGTTGGCTTGTAAGAATCTGTTTGACTTTATCTCTGCTCCTCCCTGAATGTAACACAGGCCTGCATAAGTGAACCCTTGGAAATGGTGCCTCCAGGATCAGGTAATAGGCTCACCTTGGAATCAGTCTTTGTGCTGATATATTTTCTGTTTTACTCTGTAATCTTGATCAGAGGGACTTGGCTGGAGGCATTCTATGTAAGGACCACATACATGGGTTGATAACATAATAGAACAACCATGTCTAAAGCCAACATGGGAGACTGAGCATCGAGGAAAGATGCGTGGAGACGCTCGGCCCCTGCCAGGAACAAGATTTCCTGCCCACTCCTCGGGCCGGGTGTGAACAGATGTACTCTGGGCTCTGGTGTGCCATCTAGGATCATGCAGCTTGGAGGGACAGAGGTTGGTTCCCAGCTGCAGGCTGCCTACCATGAATCCTGGCTGCTCATGTTCCTTCTGATATCATTCAAGCAGCAGGCACGTATTTATGATTTAGTTTTTTTCCCTAAAAGAGTCATAGATTTAGACGGTGCAGGAAGGATTCTCCTGCTTTCTGCATCCCAATTTGCTGACTTCTGAGGTCCTGTAGGCCTCAGCATGCACATTCTGTGAACTAACTCTCAGGTCTGGTCCAGAGGGACTCAGGTTTTACAGCCTTCTCCCGCCAGGACAGCATTGGCACACTGTCTTCTGACTGGGGAGATTGTCCGTCCCCTCCACGTTAATGACAGTGCTTCTGCAGTTCTTTTGTGGTCTTGATGCTCCCTAAAATCTCACACAAGGTCTGGCACAGAATGGGTAGTAATCCATTTTACTCTGAATTGACAGGTAGATTGATTTTTTTAATAACATGGGGAAATCACTTTACATTTATGCACCTCAATTACCTTATATAAATTAGAGATACCAAACAAAACGATGCCTGAAATTGATTTTAGCCTCATGATAACCTGAGCAGCCCAAATAGAACCTTGTGTCTTGGACCCTGGTAGAATTAGTCTGGGTTTCCCCTGTGCTAGCTCTTACTCTGTGCCTGTTTTATTTATAATATACCTGTATACCTGGTTCTCTCCCTCTGCCCACCTGTGAGTCTTAAGGACAAGAACCTGAGCCTGCTTTCTCACCTTGGCTTCTGCCAAGTTTAACATATAGGAAGTGCTCAGGAAATGAAGAAAGAGCAAATTCTAATCCTTCATTCCCTTATCAACTTAGGCCTTTAAATAGACCTCCTTTTTCCTGCTATTCAATCAAAAGGAAACCATTCTATATGTCTCAAGCTCTTTTATCTTTAGAGGCTTGATAATACATGAGCAAAAATTCAAATTTTTATGATTTCCAATCCTGCACAGCCCTCCCTAGACAAGAAACAGAAAGCAAGCTCCACCCTACCCCCCAGCTGGGTCCTTTGGGGCTGCTCCAGACCCACATACATCAAAGATGGGTTCTGCCTGTTGTTTATGGAAGAACTGAGCCCCCTGCCAGACTGGGGAGATGACCTAAAATTTGTGATGAGCCATTTAAATTGGGTGAACAGAACCCTTGCTCCTCCCACCCCCTGTGCAGAAATCGACTTAATGAACTCATATCTTGTTGAGATTAAAGAAACTAAAAATTTCCCCAAACACTCACTGCAAAGAGACAATGCTGGTGTTGGGGGAGGGCTTGTTAGAGGAATAAATGAACAGGCAGAGAGATTGCCAGACATCAAATAAAGATCAAATAGCAAGAATGCTATTTACCATTTAAGATCTTATTTCTGTTTTAGGAAAGGTTAACCCATTGTGATTATTGTTGCCTCTGAGAAGAGGAAATACACTGACAGAAACTGAGCCCCAACTCGACAGTGTAGCCAGGTCGATTTCAGCCTTTCTCTTGGACAGCTGTGGATCCTGGGCTCAGGAGATTGAGGTCTGTTGACCGATTAAGAGCGGAAGCACCTGGGCCTGGTACAGACCATGTGCACCAGTCCTCCCCCTGAACCAGCTGTAGGAACAGGATCCCGACCTGCTGAGCTCTGTGTGGCCCTGGACAGAAACCATGTCACTTACAAAGTTAGGACTGGAAAATACAAATGGAAATTAACAAAAAGAGAAAGAGAAAACTTTCAGGAAAATCAAAGTGGCACAGTGAAATCGTGCTAGGTTTTGGAAGCTGTCGTTAAGCAGAATGTTTAATTGGCATTGTATTTTGAGGTTTAGATTAGAAGAACAACAAAAAAGACAGTTTTCAACCTGATTTACGTGAAAATTAAAAGAAGGGAAAAAGTGGGGCATTAAAACGTGTGAGTTGAATCCTCAGATCTCTGTATTGCGAGTGGTGCACGCAGAACTTTTAAATTGGCTACATTGCTTTAATTGAAATACAGAATTGTAATAACACAGTGTGACAGGCACTAGTGAGGGGACAGTGGCCACTCCCACTTCTCCTTAGAGCAGCAAAAATGAGGCTAGAAAACAGTCACACACACATACATACACACACACACCCTGAGACGCACTTGAAAGAGCTTTGTTCTTTTCTAGGCTCTTTGAGGTTTGCTTTTGTGAAGAATGCATTTTTTTTCTTGATTCACTCCAGGGTCCAATTAATCCACACCACTCCACCCTCCATCCCCTGCATGCTCTGCCAGTGGAGGTGTTTTGCATCAATTAGGGTGTTTGTTGTATACTGCATGGAAGGAAAAGAATGTGTAAAATACCCTGATTTGCCTACACAGACTCCAAATCTGTCGATTTCCCTGAGCCCTATACGTGAGCTAGGCAGAGACCTCACTGTCCCTGAGGTGTCTCCTCCATCCCTGTGTGGCTGAGGTCACTTTGAAACATGTACACATGTTGGAGTTCCTGGTAGGGGTCTGTGGTCTGGTGGCAGCACAGCGAGACAGGCTTAGGCACACTTTTAGGAGGGTGCATGAAGGTGAGCCCCAGCTTTTTGACTGACCTCACCTCCCAGAGTCCAAGCCTACACCTGTCAGCAGGATTCATGTTCTGGTTACGTCCACCTGAGACGGCCACCTCCCAGCCCCTTGCAAACTTGTCTGTCGCATATGTTCAGTTCTCATGAGCTCAAGCCTGTCCTTGTCTAAGCCTCTAACCTGTGCCTCAGCCAAGCACTGTGAGGTCCAGGCTCTCTGTGCAGCCATCGCTGGCCCCGTCTTACAGGTATACTTGGTGCAAGCAATACATGAGCTCTGTTCACCTCACTGAGCCTTCCCCTCAAAGACCAAATCTGAAGCACACAGTTCCCTTTAAGTAGACAGCAGCTTCCTTGCACGTAGCCATAGGGTGAAATAACAGGCTTACTTCAAATTAGTTGAAGCCCTCCCAGCCTTAGGGTTAAAAGTCAGCAAAAGTTAAGGCTGCTACAGGTTGCGATAGCATTCCTTTTTAAACCATTTGGGGTGAAGGACTGGTTATTTTCTTTTCCAGAGGACAACCAAGGCATGGTCCTCCAGTGCATGATCTGAACAGTAGTTTTTGAACTACTGCTGTTGGATATCTCTTGACACAGATCAGTAACTGCAAAGCAGTACCATTCTGCAGACCGCAGAATGCTTGTTCAGGACATGCATGTTACTGGCTTCTCACTCCATGGTGGATACTGTCATGCAGTTAACAAGGCCCAGATCCCTGCAGGGACCTTTGTCCCAGGTCTTAGCATTCTTCCATTTGCACAGCCCAAACACTTGATCTCCATGCCTAAGCGTGAAGTCAGTGCTCAAATTTGCTTCCTGTCCCAACTCTCAGATCAGCTAAGTCCCAACATCTCTCTCTTTGTCTCCTGCAAGGCTTCCTGGTACATCTCCCTGTGTAGCTGGGGACTGGAGAAAACTGGAGCTCAGAGAGGTTTGGGGACCTGGCTGGGGTCCCATGAGCTACTGATGAGATCCAAGCCCAGCCTGTGGGATCCTGGGGAGTCTGTTCTATGCTAGCATTTAGGGGGTGTCCGCCCCCCACCCACCCCAGTCTGCTGCCCAATACTGTGAGGCTCCCTTCCCGCCCCCCTCCCACCAGCCCCTAAGCATGACATCTCATTCCCTGCTTAATGTGAGCCTCCAGCTGTTACCACCCCAGGAGTCTTGTTGGGCCGAGACTGAAAAACAATTACAAATAGCCCCATTTTGTCCATTTTCTCTGGAGGGCCTGGCTTGTGGATTTTGGAGACCCTGTCAACTGTGATGACCTTCGTCTCCTTGGTTAGGGCTCTGCCATTCTGAGGAGACAGCTGCTGTGCTTCTTGTCCTGATTAACCTTCAGCTTCCTGGACTGGAGCTTCTTTGGGCCTGGGACCAAGTAGCAAGCCAGCAAGTTGACAGTTTCTAGGAGGCTCCAAGTGTATTCTGGCCTCTTAAAAAATGTGGCTGTGCCATTGGAAATCCATTCAGTGGATACGTGAACTATTCAAGATGTGAGAAACAATTTTTCCCATTTGAAATAGGAAAAAGAGAAAGCCATGAACTCTGCAACTTGGTGATATCCTATACTTTGTGTCACAGGCCTCCTCTCGAGGCGGGAAAGGCTGTGAAAAGAGAATAAAAGCCTGGATGAAAATGGTTGGGCAGGCACTGGTGATGGGAAAAATCCACACACTGTAATTAGAGATCTGTGTTTGTTTTAAATCTCAGCGCTCAATCTGTGAGCTTGGTTTAATAATAAAATACTAGAATTATGCACGCAAGTGCAAATTTGGTATCATGTCAGTCAATTCCAAACACTATTTACAGAATGGTATCATTACAGTGCATTAATATAATGACGCTGGCAGTGTCATCTGTCGTGATATACTGTCCTTAACACAGCACCACACCACCGTGAGCCCTTCTGAGGAACCAAAGCTGATCTCAGACTTCCTTCCTGGAAGAGTGTGGCTCAGGTTCGGATGTAAGCAATGTGGGATCTTGACAGAGACAGAGCACAGAGGAAGAGAAAGGGCACGGAAGAGAGAGAGCTTGGCCACTGCTCTCTACGGACCTGCTTCTGCCACTTGACAGATTACCCTGCACGGGCAAGGTCCATTGCCTCAGTGGGACTTTGGAAGTGCACAGTGAGCACGGGCCTGTGCTTATTTGTCTCTCACATAGGAGGTGACATAGCATGGTGACTCAAAGCACAGGCTCTGGAGCCAGACAACCTGGATTTCCAGCTCAGCTGTAGGGACATACTAGCTCAGTGGCTTTGTGCAGGTAATTACCTTCTGTGTTGCCTCAGTTTCCTCATCGTTAAACCAAGTTAACTTGATAATAATTGCTAGCTGGGAGACATGTTATAGACATTGACTAAACGGAGTCCTGTGAGGTCTGGCGCATAGACCAGCATTCGCCTCTCTGAACTCACAGTACCCAGTGCAGTGCTGGGGTTTAGTAGATGACCCACCAGGGTATATGGGCTAGAAGGATGAATGGACAGGTGAATCAACAGCATAGCTGTAACCCCCAGAACATGTTGCTTATCTGAATCTGTAGCTTTCTTTTGATTTCACTGACTCTACCAGAATCCATGCCTCTCCTTTTTGGACCCTGAGGCTGCCCGGAGATGACTGGATGTGGATCAGATCACTATCAAGAGAGACAAAGAGGTTTGCACATCAGGCGCCGAAGTAGAGTCTTTGTGAATGTGCAAAGCTGAGAATTGATGCAGAAGTCATTATTAACTCACACATTTCACAAGATGTTTGCCTTTCAACAAAGGGTGACTAATTAACGTAACAGTTGATTATATGGGTCCCTTAATTTGTTGCTGGTTTTCAAATACCAAGGTAATTACATCACTAAAGGAAGACATTTGCTGGAAAGTCAGTCTACAAACAAGATTCTGGAAGACTTGCCCCTGATGCTTCTAAGTTCTGTTTGACCAGAGCCTTGTATTCCATGTGGACCTGACAGCAGTTGACAAGTCCCCAGGTCAGACCCACCCTCACAGCAGAGATAAAAACAATCATGCAGCTCCCGTGGGGAGAGGTGCAAAAGGCCATGGGTCAACACTGATTTCTATGTGACTGCAGCCCTAACCAGCAGTGCTTTTGGTCCCCACTGGTGGCCATGGCGTCTGGTGTCTGCCTTATTTGGAGGGATTAAGGTGCTTTAACACTGTGTGACAGATGATAAGGCCTGAAAGACATTTAATAGCACCATTAGTCATAAGGCATCATCTGCTGTTGGGACTCATGTCCTAATCTTCTCCACCAGGGATCTTACTTCCGGACCGCCCTGACCCTGAGGCCCCATGCCCTCCCCTGCCTGCCGTTGAGCAGCCTCCAGCTTCACTCCCACCCCACCCTGCCATCTCCAGTGGCCCAGCTGCCTTTCATCCCTCAAATCTCAACCTAAGAAACCCCTCTTTAGCCCCCTCTGCAGGCAGAATGGCATTCCTCTTCCGTGCCCCTGTCTCTTGAAAATAGGATATTTTGGTTATTTGAGGTATTGTTCTCTCATATTTTAACATCTCCAGAATCAGGACTTACTGTAGCATGCTAGGTCCTCTGCAATACAGGATACTCATTATAGCTTGTTCCACATCTAGCATTATTATTTACATGTTTCTGCAACCGAGTACAGGCTGTGCACTTTCTAGCCCTTAGTACCTAGACCAGTGGTAGTGAACCTGTGTTACACATGCCACAACTGGCTGTTTGTTGCCATTAAAAGCTCTAGAAGTTTCAACATCACTGGCCTAGACCAAGGACTTTGTCACGTCACTCCCACAAATAATAAAATAAATGAACAAACCGTACACCCATGTGTCTGATTTGGTTTGGGAGCACAATCTCTTCAGATATATGCTATTGCCTAACAAATAACAGTGATACCCCCAGCAATCCTGTAGCACTTGCTATGTGCCAGTCCTACTCATAGTGCTTAAATGTATTAATTGTCTCACTTCCTAGTCACAGTAATTAACAAGGCAGATGCTGCTTTAGTCCTCAGTTGACAGGTGACAAAGCCGAGCTATAGACAGGTTAAGCAAGTTGCCCAATATCCTGTAGCTAGTGATGACGGAACTGGAACTTGCATCCAGCCAGTATGGCTGGCCCTGTGAATAGACTGATCCTTAATCAGGCATCCAGAAGCTTCCCTATCCTGTCATCCATCATCTGTTAGGATAACCTTTGCACCCTGGTTTTAGACACATACCCACCCTGCAGTTAAGACAAGCGCAACTCTCCACATTTGGTTCCTGTAATTGTTTGCCTGGAAATGTATTTGCCTTTTCTTGATGGTCAGTTCAGACACAGATCTGGCTTCAAAGCCCATCTCCACCCAATCTCATGGAGTCTTTGGAGTCCGCTTCACCCCACAGGGAAGTGCCCTTTCTTCTAACTGGTTGCCTACACTGACCTCTACAAATGATCTCTGTCCCAGTATATGTGTGCACAGTGCCCTGTGTCAGAGTTCACAGCATGTTGGTTTTTTTGTTTTTTTCTGGCTGCATTTGAGACTGCTAGTTCCTTGAGGATAAGACCGGGTCATAAGTCCTTTGAGTTCCCCCAAACTCTTCCTATTCTAGAGCCCCAGCAGTAGTAAGGATTACATAAATAATGTGTTCATTGGGTTCATTTCTTAGGAGAAACCACATCTATATTATCAACCTACAATATTAACATTCCATTCATTCATTATTCAACATACATTTATTGAGTACCCACTATGTTTTAAGAACTAAGCTAATTACTACTACCCCTACAGCTATCATTGCTAATAATGATAACCACTGACATTTACTGAGTGTTAATTTTTCTCAGAAGTTGTGCTAAGGACCATAGCCACCTTTTCTTTTAACCCCTACAACAACCCCATAATCACAGTTGATGGATGGTAAAACTGAGGCTTGGAGACATCACATTGTGTCTTATGCCCTTGAACACAGGGCTGTTTTCCTCAGATTGTATCCTCAGCACCCAGCAGTTGGTGGCTGTCATCACAGTCGTGTAGAACATTCATCCTTGAGTTGCAATCCTCCATTTTTTCTTTTCATATCTTTAAACCAGGAATAAGCTATAATTTATGCATCATAAATTGGAGACTTTCATATGGTACAGTTTGATTTTTTTTCCACTGAAGCTTATAAAATGCTTTCATGGTATGTTTGAGGTCAAAGGGACAGCAGAAAGATTCAGCTGAGCAACTCAGCTTCTTTTGTTTCCTGGCACCTGGACCCCAACTGGGAGAAGCTGGGGCTCTGTGAGCTATGTTCGTGCAGTCCTCAGTTCAAATTCCAGTTGAACTCATACCAGTTGTGTGACCTTGGATAAGAATCTTAATCCCTACAGGTCAATTTTCCTCATTTGTAAAATTGAAATTATAAGATTGTCTTGTAGGGTTGTTGAAAGCAAGAAGCAAGATGTGATTGTTTTTCCCACCCTAGATTAGAGTTGAATCAGCTTTACGAAGTAACGCTCAGCAGCTGACTCAAAACCAAAGCCCACCTCCCATTGTTTTTTACATGTTTATCAAAGGCATGGTTAACATGTCTTTAACATTTTATTTTTCTATAAATATTTAATATATTTGCATTTTATATTTGTATATGTTTGTATATTAACGGTGTATTAATGGTGTTTGTGTATTAACGGTGTTAATGGTGTCTTTGATAAACATTACAACAGTGAATTACTGCTGAAAGTCATGAGGTGACATTTCCGAACACCGGAACACACAGACACAGTGGCGCTGGCTGGCCTTTAGGAGCTGTGGGCCTCTGAGGATGGGAAAGGCACAAGCACAGCTCCTCCACATCCCCAGCCCCTGGAGCCATGCAGCCACATCTGACTGAGCTGAAATGACGCGGGCCAAAGCACAATAGCATCCGATGCAGCCCTCTAGCTCCTTCTCCTGCCATCTGCACAGCTGTCAGGTCGTGGGGGCTGCAGAGTGGACACAGCCCTCAGCCTGGGGTGGCCTGGTGACACTGAGCACGAGGTTGAATGCCAGGTGAACTCCCTGGTAAGGGTCATCAGCAGTCCTTGGTTAAGGTGCCCTATCTTAGTATATATATACTAAACCATCAGTCTGCATGGGTAGTTTGTCAGTTATGCTGATAAATTTTAATCTTCGCAAGTGTAAAAAAAATCATTTTTCACTCTAACTCCTTTTTCTTAATCTATGAGTCTATGCATCTATGCATTCATTCACCTATATATTCAGCAGACATTTTTCTAATACCTACTCACACTATTCACCAGTCTGGGTTCTGAGGGAATAACAGTTAAAAGGCCCCAGTGCCCCTACCTTTGTGGAGCTGAGACCTTGCTGGGAAGCAGATTAGAAAAAGCTGTAATGCAATACAGTGGGATAAGAAAATAATAGGTAACAGGCAGATAAATCCTTGGGGGAGGAATATGAGTATATTTGTTCATCAACTATTATATATCAGGAAAGTATTCCAGGCACTGCTGTATAGTAGTGAGCTAGGCAGGATGATAAATAAGAGCCCAAGTAAGTGATCCACTTACTTTTGGAGAACACTAGGTATCATGAAGCCCACCAGAGAGGGTGACAGGACAGAGGTGGGCTGACGGGGGGACGTTGGTGTGGTGGTCTGGTAAGAAGCCCATGAGCAGTGCCTGTGAGCTGAGTTAGCCGGTGCCTGGGGGCTCCGCCAGGAGATCCAGTAGGAAGGAAGCTCTGTGTGCTCACGGGGAGGTGCAGCACAAACAGGCTTCGTTTTGTGTCATATGTTGCCAGGATACTCAGTTTTCCTTCTGCTGGATCTAATTTTTCTCCCTGTTCCTTCGGGTGAAATGGGGAGTTTAAATATATCTCTTGTGGTGGAGGTATCTATAATTGGACTTGAATGTGTTTATTTTAGGCATTTAAGAAAGTACTACGCTGAGAGCAGTCAGGGAAGATGAGCAGTGAGCTTTTAAGCAAAGAGGCTGAAGAAATGAAATTGGGTACTTTGTGGATCTGGAGGAACCACAGGTTTGGAGCGATGAGGCCCAGTGTATGCCCAGCTCCCGGCTCTTCCGGCTGACTGTCTTGAGCTGCAGTTTCCTCACTGCGTCACCGTTGGTACTGGGGGCCCCTGATGAGGCTCGGATGAATTAAGCCAAATGTCCCGCATGCGGAGACTGGCAGCCAGGGTGGGAATCAGCGCTGCCAGCTGTCAGCCAGTGTGTCAAGTCCCAAATTCTCGTCTATTTGAGGCTCTCTTTCATTAGTTTTTCTTTCTGTTTCTGTTTTTTACCAGAGTGGTTTTTCCCTTCCTGTTGAAGCCAGTACTCACCCCTGCACACTGCAGAGTTCCTCCTTCATACTCGACCCCGACTTCCACATCCAAGCTGGTTCCTTCATCACAGAGCCTGCTCCTTCTTGGCAGTTTCATGCAGAGTGCAACTCTTTGCCAGCCACCGGGGCGGGCAGTTTACATGCATGATCCCACTCATATTTCTCCTAGTCCAAAGGCATCAAGACTCAGGAAAGTTAAATTTCCCACAAAAGCAAATACCCAGGGAGTGGTAGAGGAGCATAATGGTATCTATGTGAATCTTCCAAGCCTACAAGACAGACAGGACTTGAGATGATTTCATCCATCTCTCTGATCTGGGGTAAGGGGTCCATAGCTTCAGAGGGCCTCAGTGCCTGTTTTCCAAAGTGGAACTGGTGGCCTGGGTTCAGAGGGACACATTTACAGCCTCTTGCAGGAATTGGAGGGTTCTTCCTCACTCAGTGATGACGCCCACCTGTGTAGAGGTGAATTTCTGCCTCACACCCACTCTGGTGGTCCTAGGCCTTGTCTGCTGGAACATCCAAGATAATTTCAGTCAGGGCCAAAAGAGTATTCTCAGAGCCAACTAAGTCGACCAGTCTGAAGGAGGGTCTGAACTTCAGTAAGTGGGAAGTTATAGATCAGTATAGCCAAAGAAAACCTTTTAATGGGATGTTGTGAATAGGGCACAGGTGAGGAAAGTCAAGGAGAGTGTGCAGAGCAGGTTATTTAGGGTAAGAGAGGGAGGGAGTAACTTTACCTCCTCAGTGCCTGCATGCCGGGTATTCCTTCCTGTAGAGCAGAAGTAGGCTACGGCCAGATATGTAACAATCAGGAAGTCTTGGAAACCAGATCCAAAGCCCTGTCTCCTGATTCCTAACAGCCTGGCCTCCAGGGACTTTGCCCCCTCCATCCTGTGGGACCTGGAAAGAGAAATAAGAGGCAGCAAGAGGGAGGTTGTTTACAGATGGTGATTCACTCAGCACCACTATTTATTGGACTCTTGTTAGAAGCCTGGTAATGTCTTTTATATGTGATATCACTGTTCCTCTTCACTGTCCCTTGAAGGGAAAGTGTTTCTTCCTCCCATTTTTCAGATGGTGCAACTAAGGCTCCTGGGCCTTATATTGCAGGTTACAGCTGCCACAAGATGATTTTCAGGATGAGTTTGCAGCGTCAGCCCTGGACTCTTTCACTGGTACTGAAACAGTTTCTTTATGCTGTGATGTTTGATTCCGGAGGCTGAGAAGGCTCAGGAGGGACAGGACACGTGGACATCACTGACCACTCTGCAAGGCCTCAGATGCTTGCTAACCTTGGTCTGACCGCCATGACACAGAGAAGGGCCACAGGAGCCACTTCCTCAGCTTGAGCCTCTAGCTGAGCGCAGGTGCAGGGGCCTCTCTGAACTGTCTCTGGCTTTCTTCAGTATCTCATTCAGCGCTTCCCTAGCTTTTCCTTTCCTTCTGAGAGTGACATGAGTACCGGCCCCTGGTGTCCCCTCTCAGCCACTCCTTATTACAAATGAACTATGCTGTGCACCTGGGAGGGACATTTAAATGATTTTTATTTTTTGAGAATGGGAAACTAAATTGTGTAGTTGCCAAATATTTCTTTGCCCACTTCCTGTCCCCACTAGACCATGAACTCGGGAGAAACCGGGCCATGTCTGTTTCTACACTGAATTCACCGGGTCCAGTATAGTTCTCAGAACACAGGAGATAAATGTTTCTGGTGAATGAATGAATGCAGCTATGTAATGGTGGATTCTAACATTCTGGGGTGCGAGTATCCTTATGATAGGGTGCTGTCTTAGTCTCACTCCTTGTCTTTAAGACACAATGCCCAGGACCCACAGTGAAAGGAGGAGAAATTTATGTTGGCTCACAGTTCGGGCCACAGTTGGCTGGTCCCAAGGCAGCACGCATGGCACAGGAGCATGGTGGAAGAACAGAGTCCGGGAAGAACCAGGGAGACAGACCCTTGCAGATCATGCCCATGGTGAGCATGTTTTTGGGCCAGAACCAAGCTTCTTAGCAGCAGGTCAGCTATACCACACACACGATCTAGTCACCTTTCAAAGCTCCACCTTTGAGTGTATGAAGCTTTGGAGGACATCTGCGTAGAAACCCTAATTGATGATACCCTCACATCATTTTTCTGGGCTTGGCTGGAAAGACTGAGCCCAGGGCCTTTCTCAATCTAATTCATGTGCCCAGGGGAGAGGGAGTGCAAGCAGGAGTCTCAAAGACATAGCTAACGTGTCAGACAGCTGAGTTCAGACCTTAGCCCTTCCACTTCTCAGTGGGGCATGTTCGGCCAGCCCCGGGGCCATCTCAACTGAAGGCTCTGTGTAATAGAAGAGGTGAAGACTATTCTAGAAGAAACAAAACCAAAAGTAATAAGCAGAACCTAACATGTAATGTTTCTAGGTGCTGAAAACTGTTTTATGCCTAATACTGAGCACTCTAAGCTCTTTAATTATCACAGCTCCCTGATATAGCTAGTGTCCTTATGCTCAGTTAACAGGCGAGCACAGCGAGATACAGAGGGGATACATACTTGTCCAAAGTCACAGAACTGGCTTTATGGTTCTAGGGTCTGGGTCTTTGTTTATGTTTTGTTTGTTTGTTTGTTTGTTTTGAGACAGGGTCTTGCTGTGTAGTTCAGGCTTGCCTTGAACTCACTTTGTAGCTCAGGCTGGCCTTGAACTCATGACAGTTCTCATACCTTAGCCTCCCAAGTGCTACAGGCATGTGCCACCATGCCCAATTTCTGAGATGCAAATTTCAGCAGATTGCCGAGCCTCTCTGAACTTTATTTATCTTCACTTTATCATGACAAAAATGAAATAAGATATTGAGAGAGATAACAAATTAGAGCTTTAAAAACCATAGAGCCCTTCACACCTATAACTAGGAAGTAAGTGCCAATGAGCTGTGAGAGGCCAGGAGCTCTGAAGTGCTTCTCTGACATCCTGTAGCCTACATAAGAGAGGGCAAGTTTTTATTCAAGTAGGAAAAGGTAGATGGGGGTGAATATATGAATTTTTTATCAGTAATTTAGAAGATGTATTTCATTTCAAGCAATGTACCAAAAATGGACAGCAATCTATCTGTTTTGCACTTAGATTCAGGAGTGGGATGGGTGAGTGTATAACCCCAGGATTCTTGCTTTCTAGCTGGTTGAACTCAGGCCTGTGCCTTCACCTGTGTGAGCCTTAGTGTCCTTTTTGTCCAATAAGAGGTGAAAATTCAAACTGATCCTGTGAGGAGAGCTCACACAGAATGCTCCTGAGCCCCTGTCTCTCTTCCCCTGGCCCGGCAAGTCCCACGTTTCCTGTTGTATCCAAGTGATGGGAAGCTGCTGGGAGCCCCCTTTGGGAATCAGTTTCCTGAAGTGGGGCGAGAGCATTCTGAGTAAACACCCAGCGTCTCACCCTCATGTTTACCTGCTTGCAGGTGCACTGGGGAGAGAAGCATCCCCTTCAGTAGGGGTCTTTGTTCTGCTGCAATTAGAGGCGCCAAGCTAATCCTTCTGCTTCCCAGATGCTCTGGGAGCCTGCAGTATTTTTAGCTCATCTCTTTTATATGCTCACTCCGAAGACATCTTATTATTCATTTCAAAACTTGACAACTTCTCTCACTTTGTCCCTCATTCCATCCTGCTGCACAAAGGGAGAACATGCTGTAGCAGTCTCAAGGCAAGTTGGCGCTGTTCGGTACAGCTGACAGTCACAAGGGCCCTGAGCCCTCACGGCGGGCCTACTTGGGGTATGGACTATATCACAAGGACTCACTTGCCTCGTGTTATAGAATGCAGAGTTGCCTGTCCTGTGTGGGTGCTCTCAAAGGTGCCACAGTTGCTCCTGTAGACACACAGGACAACAGTCACATTATGGTCTGGAGCAAGTGTAGCAGTAATCCCACAAAGATGAGCATTTCCAACCTGAGCTCCTCACTCCACAAGTGTTCATGTTGCCTGTGCACCAGCGAGCGATATTCTAGAGAGGACAGACTTGCATAGGCAGAGAAGTTACTGTCTTATGAGATGCAGTTTGAATAATTATGATACAATGTTCATTAGGTACTTACTGTATTCTGGGCACAATGCTAAACATGTTGCCTGTTTGGAGACAATTATTCCTGTTAACAGGCAAGAAAGGAGAGTCGCAGATGGGCTAGGTGGCTAGCGCCTAGCCCAGGCGAGCACAGCAGCAAGCAGAGAGGCCAGGCTTTGGCTCCAGGCCCTGCACTCATCACCACTGCACTTTACTCTCCCTGTCTTCCAGACAACAGTCTCAAAGTCTTCACTTAAGAGTAAATGAGACGGTGCATAAGTTAAACCTCCAGCCTTGGCCTTGAGCTATGGAAGGAAACTTATCACAGCCTGCAGAGTGTCAAAGAGAAACAAAGCCACACAGTTAAAGCACTGAAACAGGTTTTATTCAGTATCTACTGTCAGAAAAGGAAAGGAAAGGAAAGGACTGCCCTCTCTTCAGAGTTGTACAGAGGTGACAGGGTTTTAAAGGGTGACTGAGGAAGCAGAGCGGATGTGGGGCCTTAGTCCAGGGAGGGGCATCTGGCCCATGGGAAACCCACGTGGGAGGCTGCAGCCCTCCCAAGGAGGCCGAGAGACAGCACTGCCTGTAGAGCCGCCCACAACATAGCCAGGTGTCCCGTCATAGTCCTGAGTTTTCTCAGGCAAGCAGTTTAAGGGTGGTGAGCTAGGGATGTGGGCTTGCATTATAGAAACCATGTCTATTCCCGGCTGCATCCAGGGTTGAGCCTCACTGAAGAGGGCGCCAGTCTGCCTGTTAGAGACTGAGGAGGAGAGTCTGAGTCTGTCCTGGCATTCACTGTCCGATACTGGACAGTTGTGGACCTGGCAGCCACCCTGCCAATGGGCAAGTCTCTGACATATTCCCATGGGAGCCTGTGCAGGCTAAGCAGAGGAACCCGATTAAACATCACTGCAAACGGGAATGGCAGGCTCCTGAGCATAAAGCAGGCCGAGGAGTGGAGGGTTGCCCTGCCCTCACAGGTGCCTCGGCATGGTCAGCCTGGGTGCCCATGGTGGACTGTGGCTTCTCTGTCCTTTAGATCACGGTGAGATGAGCATGTGAGAGGTGCACAGAGGGCACACCAACACCCTGCTAACACCCCCCAGACCCCACAGCATCCCCCAAACTCTCCTCAGGCTGCTCTGGTATTGGCGCTTGCCACCACCCATGCCTTGAAGTGGGCTCTCCCTCTCCTGTCTCCCTGGTAGCTTCCCAGTATAAATGCTCACTCTTCCAGCCGCCACCCTGATGGCCTGCTTCTCAACCAGATCCCTGTATCCTGTCTCCCCGAGAGTCCACCAGACCCTGCTATGGGTGCCCCTGCTTGACAATCTCCCCCAGACCCTGAGGTCCTGGAGGGCAGTGCTACCCCAGGCCATGTGTATTTCACATTCCCGGTGCCTCCATGGTGGCATCCCATCTATCGCAGGCCTTCAGTGACCATTTTCTAGGACAATGACTGGAAGAGCCCAGCTGTTTAGCTCTGGCCCTCCCAGTCACTAATATCTGCCATGTATACCATACAGGCTGCCCATGATGTCCTAAGACAGCATGTCACACATGGGGACACCAAGACATGGTGTGGTTCGGTGGCATTCCACACTCTATGATGGAGAGGAAAGCACATAGCCCAGAAGCAGACAGAGCCGCCCAGTGTCACACTGGCTCACTCTGAGAGCACACAATAAGGTAACATAAAAGCATGTGCCGTGTGGCCCGAAAAACACGCCATTCCCTAACAAAGCTGCCGGTGGGGCTCCCACACGGCCACGGCACTCTCCCATTGCGGAGTCTGCAGCTGTTATAATCCGGCCCTTAAAGCAGCAGCCTACCAGAGCCCTCATACCTCCTGTCCAGCAGGGAAAAACCAGGCTCACCTGCACCCTCTGTCCACCTGGGAAGCACCTTCCCTGTCACCTCGCTGGGCATAGCCTTGGCACTTAACACTGGCAGGAGACTGAGGAAGTTACTCCCCAGTGTCACTGTGCTATCCAGCGCCCCCCGCGTCACTGTGCTGTCCAGCGCCCTGTCCACCTCTGCAGGAAGAAACCTCCATCAGCACCTGCTGGAGGCACAGCCCTGGTGCACATTCTCACCAGGGTGGACTGGAAAAGACCTGTGTCCAGCACCCATGCTTTTTAACCTTCCAAGTCCT
This sequence comes from Dolichotis patagonum, assembly GCA_004027295.1. NCBI lineage: Eukaryota > Metazoa > Chordata > Mammalia > Rodentia > Caviidae > Dolichotis > Dolichotis patagonum. The sequence goes on from PVJX010002385.1 coordinate 23,046, forward strand.
GTAGGCCCCACCCCTGCCATCCCTGTCATCTGCAAAGACTGTCTCTCCCTGCCTCACATTTTATGATCTAATAGCCACAGACTGACTGCCATGGTCTACGTAATACGCTGTTTATAGTTCTTAGAGTCTTGGTGTCCCTGTGAATGGAACATCTTGAGGCCGACCACTGCATAGCCACTGATCCTCCCCCAGCCAGCTCCCACTAACCTTGTCATTTCAGGCCTCTGTTACAACCCTGCTCTTCCTTTCATTGGTGCATGAGCAATATTTTATGTATTCACACTCAAAACTTCCTACTGAGCCCGTACCTCAACTGTCAGAACCTAGGCTAGATGCAGAAGTGAGCCAGGACCACTTTCCTGGTGTCTTCAGTCACATGGAGGAGGCAAGGCAAGTGAAGGAGGAATTATACATGGCGTGAGGGACTAATTCCTTGGCAGCTGACCCCAGACCCAGCACTGCATCCGGTGGATAGTCCCTGCAGCAGGTAGGTACCACACTGCTTGAGATGGCCCTCAGGCATGTTGGAGTGCAGCGCGCATCTTGTGTTTGATCCGAAGGCAGAAGTTGAACTGTGTTTCCTTCTCACGTCTGGCCCCGCTGAGGTGCAGCTGTCTCTGAGTCTGACACAGACGTGTAAATTTATGCGGGAAGGGGGGCGAGAGGTCGGATAGCTGGGCAGAGCCTGATGACCGCAGCCTGTGGACAAAGACCTACCATAGCAAAAGGGCATGGAGCCTGGCATCACACCGGGTTCCAGCCCCAGCTCTGACCTTCCCCATTGATTGAAAATTGACTGGGGGAGTTGTTTAACCCTCGGGTTTCTCATTTCTAAAAGGAAAGTGCTAGGAGCAAGTATAAGAATTTATGAATCCATTTCGGTTCTGCCCCTGAGACCCTGGATGGGTTGAAGGCGATGCCACAGAATGATGCCTGGTGCATTTTTAAAGGAGGGGCTGATTCCTTGCTAATTTCTTTTACTGACAGTTCATTTTCCAAAGCAACAGCCCAACAAATCATGGGACCAATTAGTGTAAGAGAAACAATTGATCCTTGTGCTCCAGGAGCGCAGCCTACCACCTCAGTGGTTTGGGGATGTATTTGGGAAGGGCTGCGTAGCACTAAATGGGAAATAATTGGATGGATGTGGCTATAAATTGCACAGTGCTGCTCTGCGCTCCCAGCTTCTGATGCAAGCAGCAAGTCTGGCAGTGGCAGGAAACTATTACTGGGTTTGATATCCTGCATGAAAAGGCAAAGCAGAGCTTGGGGGAACTTCACCTGTCCCCTCATTTTACAGATGGGAGAACTGAGGCCCGTTGAGGGAGCAGGGATAAGACTAGATACCTAAGCCTTAGCTCAGTGTGTTTCCTTTTCTCCTTATCCCACTGCCAAATTAGCCTGGCAGACTTCTTTAATAAGGGGCCCAGAGATGGAATTCAGAAGATTGTCTTCATAGTTCAGGGCTGCTGCATCGAAGCTCCGCTGACTGGGCAGCTGAAACAACAGAACTGCTGTCGCACATGCCAGAGCCTGGCCGTCCCGATCCAGGCATCCGTAGGCCTGGCTCCCCCTGAACTACGAGGGAGATGTCTTCCGTGACTCACCCTAGCTTTCAGGGGCCATCACTGCCCTTGCTGGAGTTGTGGACACATCACCATACTCTACTCCATGATTCTCATATGGCCTTTTCTCTGTTCATGTGTCTGCCCAAATTTCCTCCTTTACAAGGACACAGGCCATGCTGGACCAGAGTCCACTCTACTTCAGCATGACCTCATGGTAATTCCTGTATCCACAGTGGCTCTGTTTCCAAGTAAGGTCACATTCTGAGGTTTGGAACTTCAGCATACGAACTTGGGGGAGGGGAGTGAGATAAACTTCAACCGATACCAGTTGCAGATAGTTGAGATGAGAGAATCTCCAGGCTGGTGGGCAGCTGCCGTGTAGTAAGCCTTGTTGCAAGCAGGGCTCTAAGGAACTAACCAGCATGATCTTACTTAATTCCACCCCACGTCAGTGATGTTACAGAGGAGGGTAGTGAAGTTGAGAGTAATTGGTCATTTGTGTATGGTGGCAGAAGTATCACATGACACGTTGGATTCCAGATGCCGACTTGTGTCTGCTCTAAGTCATGTCTTTCCTTAGCACTCTAGTGTCTCAGTAACTTGGATCTTGGAAGTCACTGTGAGTCACAGCCTCATTTTATAAAGGAAGTTAGAGAGCGTGGACTTCCAGCCTTCTTGCCCCAGTCCAGAATTCATTTAGATGCTGCACGGTAGTCAGTTCACTTTTCTGTAAGTTTCTGTCTGCCATGCAAGGCTTCACTGTGACCAAAGCAGAGGTTAATTTCAAACTGGTTATAACACAAAAAGTAATTTTCCATTAAATATAATGACCTCGTTTCTGCAGTGACTTGTGGCAAAACATGCTGTTTCATTTCCATTCAACCACACTCATTTACCTACTTGCTATAATATTTTACACCATGAGCTAAAATGTTGAAATCATTGGTTACATTGCTAAACATCTACTATGGTTATTAGGATTCTTCATGCAGAAAGAAACAGAAATAAAAATAAGAATTTTAGGAGAATGAAAATATAGGCCATTAAAGTGTGTGCAGCACTGTTTTCTAGTGGGAGGAAACTGCCTAGACACAGTGATAGTGAACCTTTTAGAGGTGTCAGTAATGCCAACAGCCCACTGCGGCACGGATGCCAAGCTTCACTAGCACTGACCTAGTACAGAGCCAGCTATACATGGCAGCAGTCCAGGGTCTACCTTAGCAGCTGTGTGGTCTGCGACATCATTTAACTTTCCTGTGTCTGACTTCACTGAGCAATAAAAGTAGCAGTGATAATAGGTAAGGTTGTTGGGTGAGTGAAGTGAGTAAGGGTTTGTATGTAGAGAAGCTAATGTAATGCATAGCATGGCATAAGAACGACCATCGTAAACACCTTTAAAAATATAATGAAAATAAACTCAATCTTTATGCATATTCAAGAATGTTTGAAGTTTGCCCCCCCCCACACCTCAGATATTTCAAGAGTGTAAGTTGTTTCCATATTTATCCAACCTGCACTTTAAAAACGCTTGTTGTAAACACAAGGTACAGTACTGGATGACAGTTATTTATGCTGACAGTGGGAGCACAGAAGAAATAAACGAAACTGGGAAACTCCAGCTCTACGTGCTTACATGCATAGCACATATAGCAGGTCCCCACTCCAAACCAGTTCTATGCGGAGAGAACGTTCACAGTCGGATTCCTTCATGCTGTAGCTGACAAAGTGAATCTCACCGAGTGTACTTGCGGTGTTTGAAATTCAGTGTTCGCAAGTCCGGGACTTGCGCTGTCTTCCTGAGGACCCCATATATTTTGGAACAGTGTTGCCTGAGGTGGATGTAATACAGGGCTTTGTCTACAGCCCGCTTTTGATGAAGTCCCTGAAAGATTCTATGCCTTGGTTTCTCTTGTCCTCAGAAAGAAAGAGAGGGAGTGCAGACAGAGAAAGGAGCATGCTAAGGTTTATTTCTTTCCTAACTCATTATCACGGAAATACTCAAACAAACAAAAACATTCAAAGGATAATCTAAGACCTTTTGTCACATTTGCTTTTTGAACCTCTCTCTCTGCATAGGCTCAACAGTGATGGCAAACCCTTTAGAATGTTCAAGTGACACCAGCAGCCCTGTGAGCCAGATACCTGCTTCAGTGTGCTGGCTGATTAAGCACTGCTCTCCCCACTTTGCCTGTTAAACAAATCAAAGCCCAAATCACCAGTCTAGTTTCCCAGGTGTATGTGTTTAGGACATATGTTTCAAGAGATGCTCAGAAGCTGTCACCTAGGGCTAATTGTCTTGTTATGAAATTTTAAAAGAAGCTGAAGAACTATAGAGCTCTGAAAAGGACCATATGTAGGTACTGAATGCCACCACCAAGTCATTTTAATTACTGAAGTGTGGTGGGGAGGGCAGGGGTCAGGAACAGACTGGAACCCAGGATCTGGCTGGCAGATTCATTGACCGTACTGAAAAAGGTTTCCCATCAGATTCATAGACACAGGAAGTAGAAAGATGGTTGCCAGGAGTGGAGGAAAGGGGACGGGAGTTATTTGATGGTACAGAGTGTCTGCCTGCAAGGCAAAGTTCCTGGAGATGGATCACTGTGATGGCTACAGGAAATGTGAATAGGTCTCATAGCACAGAATTTTATATTGAAATGATTAAAATGCAGAGCTGTGCATTTTGTGCTCTGCATCCATACAAGAGTGTTTGTACTAAATCCTATCACTGTGCTCGATGCTCAGAATAGGAGATGAAGAAAACAGCAAGGTCACAGCCTGTCTGCAACTACTGGTGATGACAGGTACCGATCATCATGTCCCCATACTCACAGTGGCAAACCCAGGAGTCCCCACCCCAGCCCAGTGGGAAAGCGTGGGAGGCTGATGGCTTGCGGTGGCACAGGAGTGTGGCTCTGCTGGGAAAGCTTCCAAGAGGAAACTCCTGTCCTGAGGTCCGAGCAGCAAGGAGTTGAGCTTTTGACACAGGCAGCACAGAGTGTGCCGACACTGAGGCTGGAGCGCAGTACACTTCAGCAGCCGGGGTGATGGTAAGTAAGAAGGACTGTGGCCAGAGCCCCTGGGCAGGTGGGGGCTCACACAGGGCAGGCTGTGCAGGCCTGTGAGGATTTGCTGTGTGTCCAAAGGGCTGGGAAGACTTTCATATGGGCTGAGCACTAGAAAGCCTGGCAGGAATTAGCAAGGTCTCCCTCAGCCCTTTAACCTGGTGCAACTGGCAGAGCAGAGGCCAGGATGAGAGGCCGAGGAGCTGGAGGCTGCTGCCCGGATTCAGGCAGAAGGTGATGCAGTGGAGATGGAGAAAATTGGGTGACACAAGAAGCAGTTGGGAGGTACAAATGCCCAGCTTTGGTTATGGGGGAAGAGAATCAGGAGGTAAATGGGCTCAAGGGTACACTCCATCTGGGGACAGATGATGTTGTGTGTGTTGAATCAAAATAAAGAAAAAAGCATCTTATGTCTTCCTTTATGGAAAGACATAAGATGAAATATTTGTTGTAACACAAGTTAGTTTAAATAGCCAAAAGTAAGATTTTTTAATTCTACCACTTGAAAGAGAACCATTGTTAGGATTGTATTAAGGGACTTGAGCATTTCTTATACATGTAGAAATGTGCAAACCCTTTTTTTCAAAACAGGATCCTATTAACTATATTGTTTCATGAGATACTTTTTCACATTCAATAGGATGTGACAAATTTATGTCCATAGGGAAAAAAAACTCTATTTCTACAAGGTGATTTTTCCATACTGCATATTATTTCATTGTGTAGCTAAATAATTTCCTTCAACTTGTCAGCCAGTGATCAATAGCTTGAGCATTTCTGATTTCTCACTGCTGTAGCAGCACCACAGAGAGTGTCTTGCATTGACGTTTTTGTCTGCATGTGACATTGTTTCTGGGTAATTAAGTCCCTACAAGAGGAATTGTAAGGTCAGTTTACGGTGTGTTGGAGGCTGTGAGACATTCCATCAGGCAGCCCTCCAGAGGGGCTGCACCAAATCACACTCCTGATGACGAGTTTGCATGTCAGCTGACACGTCCCCAGCCCTCGCCATGTGCCTTGCACTGGACCATATACTGTGTGTGTGTGTGTGTGTGTGTGTGACTGATTTCTTAATCTTTCCACACCAGCACGAGAGAGATGTGTGCTGCTCTGTGTCACAGGTGGCAGACGGGGCCAGGGAAATGCAGTGTTTCCCCACATGTGTGTCGGTGCCTTACATTTTCTTTTATCCTCACTTCAGTCTAATACAGAAAATGGCATCATTTTTCTCTCTGATATGTTTGATTGGAATCAATTTAGTATTTCCAACATTTTGGAGTCCCTGTCATTCTTTATGTTACACAAAAGCGGAAAAGAAGTCTGCGAAGGTCAGGGTGATACTCTGCTTAAAGCTTCATGTGGCAAGTGGCAGATCTCGGTTGTGAACTGACAATTCTGTTTGACTCTAGAATCTTTATTTTATCCTTTATCGGCTGCGTCTTTAGCTGGAGACGAGGTTATTTAGAAACTTGATCTTATCCGTGTGTAAGACCTAGAAGATTTCACGATGCCAATGAGGAACCAAGTTCCTCTGACCTCCTTTCAGCATCTGACGGCGGGGTTCCTGGGGACCAGTGCAGAGGTGGTCACCCAGCCTTGCTGGCACTGTGGGGGAGCAAAATGCTTCCAAAAATGTGTAGGAAACAAAAAGGCCTTCAAATGAGCCTGGCCTCCCTTTGTCTTGTGAGGGCTTAACTACTGTAATTGCTTGGAGTGTGAAGTGAAGTCTTTTTTACATGTCTATTTTTATCCTGTGTCTATTTATCTGCTTTGTTGTTGTTGTGTTTTGTTTTTTAATGTGGTGGAGTCCTGGTGTGTTTTATTCTTGTGAATAGTATTGCCTTGGGAAAGCACGTACCCTGTCTCGCACACAATAATCATGTGAAGGCTAAGCAGGGTAGAATTTATTCTTTAAAAATAGCTAATGGTGAAGTCTGCAGTGGATGACTTTCTAATCCATACTGTATCTAATTGGCTGTATTGAACCATACTACAAATTAAGTCTTCTCTGTAATTTATTCTGTCAGACAGTAACCCTCCAAACAATTTGATACTTCATTTAAACATTGGTAAATGGCTCATGGAAATGCAAAGAAAAAGGTTTAATGATGATCAGATAAGAAGCCCTCTGTTCACGGAACGAGTCCTGGGTGTAACGCCATGGACTGACCCATCCTTCATTCAGTGGGTGAGTCTAGGGCAGTACTCACCGTCAGGTGGCTTGGTTCTTCCTTCTCCTCTCCTTGCTTACTTACTGCAGACCTCTCCTCCCCCTCCCTCCTTCCCTCATTTCCTTCTCACCTTCAGTGGTCGTCGTGTATCACTTATTACTCAGAATGAACAGCATTAGGAGTTGGGTCCAGTGAGGAGAACCAGATACAGACCTTTCTCTAAAAGCTCTAATGTTCCCAAGGCTGAGAAGCCATGCGCAGAGAGCACTTCCCGAGGCCTGTGTTTGGGCCCTCCATGCCTCTGCACGCTCTGTTCTACCTACAATGTCCTTTCCTCCTTTTTTTCCCACCCATTTATGATCCAAGACTCAATTCAAAGTCACCTCCTTGGTCAAGTCATCCCTTCTGCCCTTCGCTCACCCCTGTCCCCAGCCTGTGTACACTGTGCCAGATACAATGGTGATTATTCTGGGTGTCAGTTTCTTTGCCTGTCTGTCCTATAAAAGTGTGAGCTTCTTGAGGAAGGGATCATGTTTTAATTGGCTGCATGGATGTAGCGTGCAACATGAGACCTGAACATACCAGGTACTCAGTAAATACACGTGGTATGAATAACGAAATTAATGGGTAGATATGAAACAGAATCAAGAAATGCAAAGCATTCCAGATAGAAGGATACATGCCGTGTGATATGACTGGGGGAGGCGGAGACAGGGAAGGCTTCCTGTATGAGCAGATGTTGGTGCTGGACTCTGAGACACTGATGTGAACTCTTCCATATAGAGAGTGCTTACATGTAATGAAACACTAGACACGGAGGAGTTCTCTGCAGAGAAAAGCAGGATGTTCTGGAAATCTCTGTTTTTTAAGACCTAATACCTGCTTTGGTCTGGGGTAGTCTTTAATATCTAGACTAAGTCCCCCCAAGATAATATCCATCTTTAACAGGCAATGTGGAAGGGAGTGACAGAGTCTGCGTTTCTTCTGCCCTATCTCTCCTGCCCCACATAGCCTCCAGAACAGCTGACCCTGCCCAAGACTCCCCCAGAAACACTGCTCGGATGAAGAAGACCTTGTCTTCTGTGGCCAAGGGTCTCACCTCACCTTTTTGTCTTCTGTGGCCAAGGGTCTCACCTCACCTTTTTGTCTTCTGTGGCCAAGGGTCTCACCTCACCTTTTTGTCTTCTGTGGCCAAGGGTCTCACCTCACCTTTTTGGCCTTGGCCATGCACCAGAAACCAATCAAACCAGAAGGTCCATACAGCTTGGCCTGAAGTGAGTCTCAGAGTTGAGGAGCACTTCAGGTCATGTGGCCCTGACCTTTTTCTTGGAGATCCCTGCAGCTGACCTGTACCCCAAGCCTTCTGACTTATGACTCTCCATGACCTCAGGTGCTTGAGACTGTTAAGAGCACAGCGGGGAGAGCCCACCTGAGGAGGCAGCCTGGCTGTTTCTGCGCTGGCTCCCGCGGGAGTGGGCTGAGTTCAGCCCAATCAGCAGGATTTAAAGGGGAGGGAGGGGCTGCTTCCTTGAGGAATGTGGGGGCAGAGGTAATGTGATGTGCTTCTCCAGATGGGCGAGGCAGATGCGAGAGTGGTCACACGTCTCGGGAAGGGTGTGCAGATGGACATGGCTTTGTTCTTTTGTGGTTTCCCACAGTGCCTGCTGGTGCCATGCTTGGGGCATGACAGAGATGACTGCAGACAGCCTCAGCTCTACCTGCTGTTTGGTTCTGCCTTTCTTTCTTCCCTTCCCTTCCCTTCCCCTCCTTTTCCTCCTCCTCCTCCTCCTCCTCTTCCTCCCCTCTCCTCCTCCTTCTTCCCTCTCCTCTCCCTCTTCCTCCTTCTTCTTTCTTCTTCTTCCTCTTCCTCTTCTTCTTTTTATAACAGGAATCGAACTCACAACCTCAGGCTTACCAGACACTGTGCCACGGAACTACATTCCTGGCCCTTCTGTCCTTCCTTCACCTCTGTCTTTACTTCTCTCCAAGGATTATCCTTATGTTGTTGCATGAGGGAGCCAGGAGTAAAAAGGAAAGCAGACATTAATTCTACTAAGTCTGTTCTTTTTTTCAGTGCTTCATCATCCTGAGCAGGAAAGGTGAAGTTTGGATTGGGTACGGGTGCAGCTGGTACAGTCTCTGGCCCTGGGTTTCTTCGTGGATAAACTCAGGCACTGAACTATGTAATACTTAACGGTTCCTTCCAGCTCCGGCTGTCTCTGACTGTGCTGATAAAATCTACTTGAAGACATGGGGCAATTTTGAGGCTCAGTGAGCAAGTGTTTGCATAGTGCTTCGAGTTGCTAAAATGTATATGAAATTCCAAATGAGAGATCAGCAGAATTCTAATGTATTTGTATTTCTAAGTATCTATATTATGTCTTCACAGTTAAGGTGGGAGAAAGCTGCGACATATTCCCTTGCTGACTGTTAGTTTCCAATTGAATGAGACACTTTCAGAGCAATCCTTTTTAACAAGTCATAAAATTAACTATGGGAAAAGATAATGTTACAAATATCTTACGGCTTTCACGCATGCACACACAGCCATGCTTTGGAAGGCAATATTAGGTATCACTAGGCATTAAAAATGTTTTAGTTTAAAAACACTTAATGAGGATTCCCAGATAAAACATCCCCATCTGCTATCTTGCATGGTAGGTGATATTTTACCACTGCTCAATCATCTCCAAATCTAATTCCACCAGGAAGATTTCTAATCGCAGCTTAATTTTAGAGCAATATTCCGGCTAGCAATCAATAAGGCACTGTCATCAAACTCGAATTTCATAGCATACGTGGAACACGTTCCACGTTACACAGAGAGAGAGATTCTTTCAGGACAGGAGGAGAAGCCAAGAACATCTTTGCCTTCCCCTTCCCCTGCTACCTACCATTCTAGCTCACAAAAGCTTAGAAATCAGTGCCCCTGTGTTGTGTGAATATAAATGTCATCAATTTCACACCATTAGCACCATGAAAAAGCTACTGTTGGAGCAGTTTCCCTCTGCTAGCTAAATAAGTCCTCCTGAAACAGCAAAAATAGGTCATGAGTTCGATCCCTGGTAGCAAAAGTAATAATGATAACAAAAAAAGGGCCGTGGATATAGCTCAGCAGTACAGCACCTACCTGGCAAATGCGAGGTCATGATTCCAATCCCCAGTACAATAAATAAATAAATAAATAAATAAATAAATATATTAACAAAAAAAGCAAAAATAAGTGATTCCTACTTACTCAAAAATACTTCCTCTTTCAACTTAATTGTAACAAAACCATTCAAATTATAGAGTTGTCTCTCCTTGAGGGATAGGTTGACTGGCAATGACACCAGTGCCCTGCACGATGTCCAGGGACAGTGGGTGGTGTGGATGAGCTGAAGTCAAGGATGATTTCTAAAAGCAATCAGAGTGGTGTGTTGTCAGACCCTGAATGGCAAAGCAAAGATGCAGTAGTGGAGGACTGACCTGGGCAGAAGTCTGGTAAGATGCACTGGGCCAAAGCATGGACATTTCAGGAAGTTCTTGGTCTAGAACCCATGAGAGCCAGAGGGCCACAGTGCAGGAGGCTGGCTCTGAGATGGGAGGTCCTAGTGGCTTAAAGATCTGGGGAGACGGGAGCAGACCCCAGAGAGTTCTGCTCTGTGGTTCTTATGTCCGCTTGACTGACTCCCCCTGTGTGGTATTCCTCTCTCCCTCATCGGACTTGGTAAAAGGGAAGATTTTGTGTACCTGAAACAATCCTCATTTCCCCGTTGGAGCAGGTAAATCATAACTAACTGCTCAAGTAGGAGCTGAGGACTATGCTAAGTCCATGTAATACCAAGTAAACTCACTTTCAGTAACAGTTGCTGTTTTCTGGCATTTTAAAATTTGATTGGATCCTCTTTCTATTGCTTTTATTTTGAGACAGGATCTTACTAAGTTGCCCAGATTGGGCTCAAATTTGCAGTGCTCCTGCCTCGGCCACTCAGAGTGCTGAGATTACTGAAGTGCACCTTTCGTTTGCTAGAGGAGTGAAATGAGATTCAGAGGTACCGTGGGTGTTTTGTGCTCACAGAGCAGATGGAATTCAAGCCTCTAAATACCCAGTGTAATGAAAAGGCCCTTTGGAAGGACTCTGAACATACCACATGCATGCAGGTGCATCTACAAGCCTTTACAGAATACACTGTAATGAGGATCGCTAAGAATAGGTTGAATATCGGGGACCATAAATATCATCACCCCCCAGTAGCATGATGAACATGTGTTTAAGCTCAGACAATAAAGTCAGAAAGTTCTTTCAAAAGATTTTCAAATCACTGATTATCAGTCCCAGGTTACTTTTAACAACTGTGGGTCAGGCACTGCACAATGGGCTAGGATGACAGCTCAGGAAGACAGAATCTGGTGTAGCAGACAGACAGGCAACCGGATTGATGTAGAGGAGGAAGACCTGTGAAAGCAGGAGCCCAGGGAACGCTGAGGAATCCATCACTTAACCTTTCTACAGAAACACAGAAAGGGGTGGAAATATTCCTGCGCTGACAGTGTTCAGCGGTGCTATTTTAGGGAGCCATTGAAAGGAAAAGAAGACTTGGGCAAGCAGTAGAAGACCAGATGTGGCAGAGAGACCAACCCGTGACACACCGCAGGGATATGTATGACCCCACACCTACCCTGAATGGTGGCTGGACAAAACAGAGAAAAGTTGCTCTTCATCGTATTCCCTCACCAGCTTCTGGCAAAGTCCTGTAACCGTGCAGAGTTTGTACCCACAGTGCTAGTGCTGCCCTCTGGAGTTGTGGAGGGCACATCCTTTACCACAGCATGATGGCTCCATGCATATATTTACTATGGAGCCCAAGGCTGGGCTGGGCTGTGTCAGGAAGACAGCCAAACACCCGCGCCGCTCACTTACTCTGTCTCGCCTGACAAGAGGAGCTAAGCCCCAGCCACAGATGCTTACACACATATGAGCAGTCGTGGTGCTCTTTCTGGTCACAGCGCTAAACCCTGGAGGGAAACCTCCATTTCTCAAGGGCAGGCACAGCGCATTTTGCTTCCATCTGGACCAAACAGCTTTTCCAAAGCCCCGTGGGCTTGTTCACACATAGCTGAAACACATCTCTTATTGATCAACAGCTCCAACAGAAACTTTGAAATGTGCTCTTCCTTTTGTCTCTGATAGGCCCTTCAGCATCATCATGCAGTTCACGAAATTTCCTACATTGCGAAGGACATCACAGATCACCGGGCGTTTGGATACGTTTGTGGGAAAGAAGGGAATCACAGATTTGTGGCCATAAAAACAGCCCAAGCGGTGGGTATGCCTCTTGTCCTGGGTAGGGATCTCCTTGGAACTCAGTCACAGAGGCCTGCCCTGAGGTGTGACCAAGTGTCACTACCAGAAGCAGACGCTCAGTTCTCTGCCTAGAAAAGATAAATGTCCTTAGAGCAAGCAATGTGTTAAAATCCCTCGGTTCGGGTTTTTTGTTGTAGTTGTGTTCATAATGGATATTTTCTAATGACTAATTATTTTTCTTTCTGATTAAGCTAGATAGAGGCACATATACAATGTTTCCTTGTGTTCATAGCCTCATTTAAAAAGAAAATAAGAGATAACAAATAGCTGCTTTGCATAAGGCCTGCCCTAATTTTATTTTATTCGAAATCACTAATAAATAAAAGCATTGCCTTTTATGCTTGTGATTATTATGAATTTGCAAATATAATTAGTTGAAGAAATGAACTTTAGCCTAAATGCAGTTTGCTAAACCAATATAAACAAGGTAGTATTAAGAATGGAATGCTTTCAGTTTAATAGGAAAAGGGAAAGCTGCAGGTTGTAGCCACAAAAACAAAACTTGTGGCTGCCACTCAGCATCATTCCCTTATTAATGCACCTTATGCCTTTAACTGCAGGCTGAACCTGTTATTCTGGACTTGAGAGATCTCTTTCAACTCATCTATGAATTGAAGCAAAGAGAAGAATTGGAGAAAAAGGCACAAAAGGATAAGCAGTGTGAACAAGCTGTGTACCAGGTATACCTGTGAATTTATCCTGGTGCAGAAGAGTGGGGCTTAAACTACACAGATGTGAGAACTGTCAGCATGCCTTCTCCTCCCACTGCCCGGCAGGAATAAACAGAGATGAAAGGTTCCTGTGTAAATTACAGGCACCCAAAGCCAGCCATCAGAAGTGGTCCCTTATTCTCTGAAATTCTAGATACGTTAGAGAAAGTAAAATCTTTAATCCCAGAGAAGGTTTTGAGGAGGAAAACTAAAGACACACAGCAGCACCTTTGCTGTTGTTAACAAAGGGGGTGGTGGGGGGCAGCTACAGGGGTTTTACTTTGTCTGTGTTTTCTACATGAAAGACCCATCAGCCGTCCTCCCAGAGCTGGTTTCTCTACTGTCCTATGATTTCTGAACACAATCTCACATCTCTTCCTTTGTGTCCTCTGCTTTTCACCGACCTTTCCTTACTGTGAAAGACAATTTTGGAAGAAGATGTTGAAGATCCCGTATACCAGGTAATTTCTGAAATGAGTCAGGACTTGAGGGACAGCTGTGCCTGGGCCGTGACCACCTTGTGAAAATCCCAAGAGTGTCTCTGGGGTGAGGGCTGCCAGCCCCTGCAGGAGTAAATTCCTGTCAGCACTAACAGCCCTGAGCCTGCACTGGGAACACGGGCTTGGGAGCCCTGCTTCTCCCTTCTTGCCCTGCCTTAGCCCCCTCCACGATCTGTAAAAGTTTGATCCCAGAGCTGAATGTTTTAAGTCTTTTAAATATTCTAAGTTCACTAGAGAGGTGATGAATAATGAGGTGGCTTCTCTAAGTTAAAAATTAGAGACAGGAGCTGACATTTTGGTGACATTTGAGCACAAATTGAAAGAATGGTTTGTGAGCTTTAGTGTGACTGTACAGGAAAACATCTGTGACTTCCGACCCTCTAATTATTCAGCTCCGAGAAATCCCAGGGACACCTCCACCAGGAGCTGTCCTCACTCTCCTCGGTCTAAGCCCATGGGCGAGGAGAGCTGTCCTCTCAGGCTCAAGTCTGAGCTCTATTCCAACAGAAATGCAGATAAAGGGGAAGAAACACCTTCCCCCCATGCTTACATTTAAGGAGAGAAAGAAGGCCAAAAAAGTAAAAATCAAACTGGCTTTTTTAATCATAAAGGAAAGAAAACCTTCAACTTATGTTTCTAACTGGGGTATTTAGCTGCTGTGTATCTGTATGCTGCATATACATTGTAGCATACAGATATACAAAAAGCTGGTGCTGCTAAAATGAAGTAAAATAACATACATAGCTTGCAGAGGAAGAATTCTAATGTATATAGTTTGAGCAAAAGTGAAAAAGGCTCAGTGACGTCCTTGCTTTTAAATGCTGAGGGTGGAGCTGTTTATAACATGCGGATTAGCTCCTGCCTAAATGGCTTGCAGAGAATAACAAATAGCAGCCTTTACAAAATGACACTTCAAGTCTACAGTGTGACTGAGGACAAACTCTTGTTCAGTATTTAAAGCCAAGAAAGAAAAATAAAGTGAAGCTTATGGGATGAGCAAATTTGAGCCCCTTAGGGTTAAATCACATCTTGAGCTCTAGCGAGCAAATGGGGGTAACTCAAATGTAATACAACATTTGTAAAGTTCGAGTACCAGGTATTTCCATGAGGCAGCAGTACCAGTATCAGCGCCATTACTGAAGCAAAGTGTTGCTGAATCCCGAGGTCTCATCTCCAGAAAGTTGCACAGGAATCCAGGCCACCCATGCTAAAGGGTGTGCCAGCAGACCTCTGCTGCCATCCCTGGCTGCGGGAATGTGCGCAGCTCATTTTACTGCATGAATCTGGATGAATCTTCGAGGTGTTTTCTCGTGTGCCTGTTTCATGAATGCTCACTTTGATTTGTACTCTGAATTCCAAATGCTTTTTTTCCCCCTTTTCTTTTCCACTTCTGCCCTTTCTTCTCTGGCCGCTCCTGTAATAGTACATTGTGTTTGAGGCTGGACATGAGCCAATCCGTGATCCTGAAACAGAAGAAAACATTTACCAGGTATAAGATTGCTTGCTTCCTACTGTCTTGCCACCCCCAATAAATGCATAATGTTCTGATAGGTCTGTGGGCAGTGGGGCATTTTGGTCATCTCAGTCTTGATGAAAAACCTTTGAATGTATTGGCTTCTAGTTCCCCGGCAGCTTACCAGTAGTTTTCATGCCTGGTTGAAATGTTTAATGGCATATTTAGTATGGTGTTTTAATTTTGAATATATGGTAGCTCTTTTAGGGAACAACAAAAGTCAAACATTCTACTCTAATAAAGCAGCACATTGGAGAGTTGTTTATAATAGCATAGTAAGTTCCTTCAACTTTCAGAAGCATAGACTCATCAGTTTTTTAAAATGCAAATCCATGACTGAAAATAAGGGGTGAATTGGAAAATGCTGTTTGAAAACCATATTAGGAGTATTAATGACATAAAAGAAAGTACATCTAAAGGTTTTGTTTCCCCAAAAGTTCCCCAATGTTTTTAAATAGCTAGTGTGTAAAGAATACTGAACACACTTTTTAGCTCATTTAATTCTCACAAACATGTTATAAACTATTTGAGTTCCATTTTTATAAGGGAAACCGAGGCTCAGGGAAGGCGAGCTGCTCTCTCCGGGCCATACGGTTCCTCAGAGCCAAGACTCACTGAGGCACGTGTGAAGGCAGTGTGCGATTACCCCAGCTTCCCGGCACAGCGCTTGAGAAATTGCAGCTTGGTACATAGCACATCAAATGAAAACAACTGCCTGCAATTTTTCACTAATTAGAATTTTAGTCCTAATTTAAAACATAAATACTATGGGAGAAGGAAAAAATTAATGTATTTAATCAGTGATTTTAATTTCCTTAATTTACTTAGTTGTGTGGTCTATTACCCTGCCTTGGGCATGTATTACTTGCATAATAAAAGTAAAACATATTTTCAGTTTCTATCAGATGTGTAGCATCTTCAGTGACCAAATAGAATGTTATTTCCACCAACCCTTTGGTTTAAACCAGCTTCATGGAATAATAATCTGTTTCTCTCGCCTAGATTTTCTTATTCAAGTGGAAGGTTGCACTTTGAGGTTTTGTTCAAAGTCATCATTTACAAACTTTGTCTCTTTAAAAAGCAAAGTTGCAATATTCCCTGGTGTCAGACTTGAAAGTACTGTGCAACCTGGCAGTGCCTGAGAAAGAGACCAAAGAAGTCGTTAATCCATCATCCTAAGAAGAGACAGAGGCTTGGCAATACAAGAGTTTTCTGAATTCTGTCTCAGCTGTAGTTGGCAAGGCTGCACCTGCGGGGAGGTGGGAGGGTGCTGGTGTGCTGCAGAGAGCTGGCTTAGGCTGGTGGGAGCTGTGGTACAGTTTTGGCTCTATCTCCAGCTACTTTTAGCTTGTGGTCAGGGCAAGACCTTTGCTCTCTCTGAGACTGAGCTTCCACAGTGATAAAGTAAGGAAACGGTTTCTCTCTGACTCTCATGTCTGTGTAAGGATGAAACAAGTTCATGTGTAGATTGTGAATAAGGGGTTTTGTCACAAGTAGCAGAAGGAATCACACAAGTAGCTGTGTGATTCAGGTTCTTAGCACAAGTACCAACTTAGCTATGCATTCAGCATGATAGGTTCCTTGCCCTGTCTGGGCCACAGTTTACTGATTTGCAATATGAGGGAGGAAGACTCAAGGGTCTTTTGGGAAAGGCCCTTTTCTGCACTTTGCAATTATCACCTCACCAGGAGACCGAGTCTTTGGAGAAGCACAGTGGCTCACTGTACCAGGCCACTCCACGGTTAGAATGGGGACATGGCCTGGCTCTGTGAATGGAGTTGAGAAGCCACATGTCTCTCGCAGCATCCCCTGTGGCTCGAAGCCTGTTCCCACTTTACAGAGAAGGAAAATGAGGCCCACAGAGGTAAGGGCGCTCACAAGGTCACAGAGCTAATGAAAGGTAGAATCCGCATATGCAGCTTTCTCTGACCTCTGTAAATAAACACATGAATGCTGGAGTTCTCCTCAGCTCAGCATTTCCTGATTGTGAGTTTCACACTTGGATTCTGTGCATGTTTTGAGTCACTGTCTGAAAATCACACTTGCTTTAACAGCTCTGGCCTCCCGATCTGCTCATCTGCCCATCGTTAGCAAGAGTGCTCCATTTAAGGGAATGCATATTTATCCCCATCTTTGGGAGAGACCTCTGGTCATTTTCCTATCCTGCCCTGCCAGTCTGTCCAGGTGCAGTGCACTTGACTGTGCAGATAAGCTCTGGACCTAAGATAAGCCCAGCTTCTAAGGCTCTGCTCTTCACAGCCTCAGTCTTCTTTAAGAGTTGATGAGTGCCATGTCACAGAGTCCACGCACTGTTTCTTCAGCTTCGAGCTCGGCTCGGTGACCTCCAGTTTTATTCCCCTCCTTTTATTCTGGAATGAGGCAAATACACCTGGGACCAAATCCCCTTTTAACTGTTTCGTGCCCTTGGGTAAAGTACATAATTTTTCTATCTCAGTCTCCTGGGCTATGAAATCGGGATTGTCTTAGTTACCTTCTTTTCCCTGAGACACAATACCTGACACTCACGACTTAAAGGGAGAAAGGCTTAGTTAGGTTCATTGTTTGTTGCAGTTTCTGTCCATAGTCAGCTGGCACCAATGCCAGGCATCATGACAGAATACAAGGAACAGGGCAAGCAGAGAGTGCAGTTTGCATGTACCATGGGAGGACCCTATTTTCAAGGACAGTAAGATCACTTCCCCAAATGCATGAATAATCATAATTGTCTGTTGCTTCACTTGCCTCTGAAAAACTTACCAGGTGTCTTCTGAAGCAACATGGAGCCTCATGGTAGAAAGCTTTTCACGTGTGGCTTAATTTTGACCCTTCCAATACTGCAGCGAGATGGGGAAAAACAGCTCTGAGGGCTGTCATTTGCAACTTAAGGAAGCTACTCCAAGGAGCTCAGTACCTTGGAATCTAACTTCTGCATTTTAAATACTTCAGGGAGCTTCCCACATAAGCATACCCTCTGCATTCCAAGTGGACACTTTTCACATTCTTTTTTTTTAAAAACTAATTCTTAATCATTCAACTTGTGTCAAGGGTCCTCAGGGCTTTCGTCTTAGGTCAGCTTAAACTACCCCTCCATACTAGTAACTAGAGTGGGGTTAGAGTGTCTAGTGTACAGTACTATGTCATGTGTAGCTTTCAGGATTATTTAACATTGATTAACTCATTGATTCAAAAAAATGTGTATGGATACCTAGCATGTGCCACAGAGAAAGAAGCAGAAGTGACCAGGGCATGTGTCTTCCCCGAAGGAATTGATGGACACACCCTTTAGATGTTTATGAAAACCAGAAGAGGAAACTGAGGCTTAGAAAGCAAATGACTTCTGTGCATCACATACCCTGTGGCAGAGCCAGAATTGGGAATTAGATCTTTTGCTTTCATTCAGGCTAAAACTTTTTTCACTGTACATTTTGGTACTGTGCTAGTCTGTGTAAACCCTATGCAGGTATGAGAGCCAGACCATACCCCTCAGCATCCGTGTGACAAATGTCAAATTAGCAGGAACTTCTTTGTCTAAGGAACATGTGTAGGCAGGAATACAGGGTAATAAAATATCCACTGTGCCCTCGGAAAGCTTAGTGAGGTGTGGGACTGTAGATGCACAGATGGCTAGGCTACAACGTGGTGTAGTAACTCCCATGGAAAGAGAAAGCACAACCGGGTACCTGCTCCATCTCCCCCAGAAAAGCAAAAGGCTCTGGCAAATCAGGAATCTTATCTATTGGTCACATCCTTGTCTCAGGAAAGCGCATTGCATGAGATGTGATAAGTACTTGGTGACTTTTTATTTTTTTTAATGCACAGGTGGACCTGAATTTACCAGAGTGCAAACACGGGCTTCAAAGCAGCCCTCAAGAGGCAGGCCAGGCTTCCAAGAAGTCCTGGCTGAGATAAATCTTAAAGGACAAATAAGTAGACTGATATGTCCCCCAGGGGAGAGCCGAGTTATGCACAGTTTTGGTTTCTAGGTTGTGTGGCCTCTTCTCTATTTGCAGGGATAATTGAGAGGCAGCAGAGGTTTGGCATGCTAAGGGCCATGGTAAGCAGTGAGTTACGGGGAACAGAATGCTGTTCATTTGCTCCTAAAGGGTGAGCTAGTAAAAACAAAAGTGAGGCTGGTGATTTATTGGCTCTCATTAACAGGCACTATAGACATTCAGAGGATTCCTTTCAAGTGGAGCCCAGTTATCAGGAGCAAAGAAATTACATTCTTCACCAGCTACCTGCAAACTGGGTTTATAAGAGCAGCTCCAGAAGAGCATCTTCCACTCAGCCATGCTCATTCCTAGTTCTGTGCTCTTCAAGAACGCGCACCAGCCTCTGCATGAGTAGAGTGTAATGTCAGAGAGCAGGGCACACTGGAAGCAGCATCCGTGTGGGGCCACCATCAAATAGCAGCCTGCCCGGCCCACTCCTGGCCAGCCCACTGGTTGCCTTCTGGACCCTGGAGTGTGCCATGGGGACAGGTACATTCCCGGTAGACTTGTCCTGAGCAGTCCGTGAGGATGTATATAAAACACGTGTTCTGAACAGCACCCAGACATGGAAGGGCCCAAGCATGTCAGCTTGTGTTATGAATAGGAAACGTCTTACTTGGTAGTCAGAAAGAGCAGGGTTTGGAACCTACCACATTTGAAATTTTGGGCAGAGGCCTTAACGTCTCTGGGCCTCATTTTCTGCAGGCTAAAGGAGATCTGATAAAACCAACTTCTTGGGGTTACTCTAAGTTCAGCATGAATGAAAATGATAAAGGATCTGGAAGTTTAAGCTCAAACTTTTACTCATAGAAGAATGGCACGGTGAAAAGAAGAAAAGAAAAGCGTCTTTTCTTTTTCTTTGCTCCCCAGTACTTTTCTGTGGGAGCATTCACCTGTAGACACCATCTGCAAGGTGCCTACAGGCTAGGAGGCACTGTGCCTGCCCCTGAGCAGCCCCAATCTAATGGGAGGAAAGACAACCATTAGTGGTCTTTTACTTTTTACGCTTGGTGTCTGCGGTGGAGGTGTGAGCTGAGCTGTGGCAGTTGCTGGGGAAGGAGCGGCTATTGAGTGCTTCCAAGCTGGGATGTCCCTGGGCAGAGCCCTTGACCGACTCAGAAAAGCATCCCACACACTATTGCCAGTGTCACATAGTGTGTCCGTATGCATACGTGTGTAATGTACCAGTGACAAATGAAGGGATCGCTCTGACCCATTACAGTGTTGTGGTTCCCCTAGGTTTTGTTTATTAACATCGACTTTCTCATTGGATCCTTGTAAGAACCTGAGCAAGAGGCAGTGCCGACAGCCCCCATTTGATAATAGTGCAGCTCAAAACAGCTGAGCGACCTGCCCGGGCCTTACCTTAAACACCCTCTCAGGGGAAGGCCAGGTGGGTGAGTGGGAGCAGGAGGAAGGAGGAGGATGCAGAGAAATGTTGAAAGCCATGGATGTGTGAGGACCCTGACATTGACTGCATTTGTAATAACCTGCATCTCATCCTCAGCATGGAGCAGTTTATACTCAGCTGTGGACTATTTTTAATCACTTTAGGCAAATCTCAGTTCCTCTCTGGACCTTACTTTTGCCTTCAGTGAAATGAGGATGATTTTGTCACCATAGGATGCCTGTAGTCTCCACCTGGCTGCATATTTTCACCATCAGCGCAGCCCTGGGCTGGGGCTGGCCTCTGTCTGGCAGTCTTGCATACATTCTGCCAGCTCGCAGTGCAAGTCTGGCCCTGTTGTGCTTTAAAGCCCCTGAGTGTTTTGATTGTGTGGAATTTGATTCTTCCATAGGTTCCCACCAGCCAAAAGAAGGAAGGTGTTTATGATGTGCCAAAAAGCCAACCTGTAAGTGTAAGTACACCTTTTCTCTACTGTGGGTTCAGGCGGAGACTGCGTCTGCAGTGCTGCGAGGAAGCTGTCCTCTTGAATGCCTGTCACAGAGCGTGTGTCAGTGCTGGGGGCTCCTCAGTGGGCCAAGGGAAGGGCCAGGGCTCAGGAATCGTAAGACCGAGCAGGGTTACCCATCTGGATGGAAGGACGGAACCAAGAGTGGGACTGGGTGGATTTGTGCAAACAGTTCTTCCAGGAGGACTCCAGGGCCCAAATGGAAATGGGAAAGTCTCCAGCTAAGGCTTTTCTATATCTAGTCCAGTAGGGGATGGTGTTGCCTCTGGGGAGGGAACTGCTCACCCGACCTATAAGTGGTTGAAACATTTCAAAGGGGCAGCAGGCAAAGGGCTGCTCAGGGCTCTGGGATGTGTGTGGGTCCAGCACTGAGCAGGACGCCTTGGAGAAGGCCATGTGCAAATGTGCTGCATTAAGGGCGTGGTCTGGTGCATCAGGACCCCACCGGCTGCCCCGACTCCTGAGAATCTGAGCCAGAAAGGAGAATCCCTGGCTCTTTGATACTGCAAACCATTGCTATTCCCACAGTGTATATTTAAGGTCCTCCAGCTGGCACTGGGAAGGGGACGTCTGTGGACAATTCAGCCGCACTGGTGAGCCAGGGAGGGTTCCTGAATGGGGATACATGTGACTTAGCCACAGCCCTTATGCAAAAAAAACTAAGGTGTCTCGTTACTACAGATCCCCCTCATCTGCTGATATCTTGTGACACCAACAGAGAGCTTGTGAGGCTAAACAATTTCCATTTGGAACATGGCTCTGAGTTCTGACCCACACTATGAGAGGCACAGAGACAGACCTGCATATTTCAAAATAAGATGAATAATAGGATTTGAACCCCTATTTCCCAAGGCATAGCTGATGGTCCTGGATTGTTTGTTCTGGAGAAAAAGAAACATAACCCTGCAGAAGGGGTCTCAAGGGTCGCTGGGTGGAAGAGGGGCTCTAGTGTTCTACGTCCCACATTGTGGAACTGGGACCATTCCGGCTGAAGGGCAGTGGCTTTGCTGATAGAGATAGTGGTTGGCTGCACGTTCCCTGGGGTTCCTCTGTGATCTGCAGATCCCTGCTGCAATCTCCTCGTCTGCCCTTTCATCAGCTCCCAGCCAGAAAAACAAGCCAGAGGTAATCCCATTGGTGTATTAAGTTATGGGACTGCTCCGAGCTTCCCCCAAGAAGGGAGACCCCCCTCTCCAGTAGCTTATTGCCCTGGGCTCCACTTGGCTGCTTCTTCCTGAGACCTTCCTTAGGTCTGCATAAGTGAGAGATGCAACCCCGACTTCTCCTTGGGAGGCTCCTGTCTGTCCTAAAAGAAAAGGCCTGATCTTCAGAGTCAGATTGGGCCGCTCCCGGAGGGTCCCTCAGCATCTGTTGCATCTCTCACCTTGTGCAAAATACCTCTTTTAGCCCTTTTTCAAAGATTAGAGGGAACATTTTTACAAAACCCTCAGTGGAGGTCATGGATTAAGTGAAATGAAGCTGTTCCTGTGTATCACTCTGGCGTGGAGACTCTCTTCACTCAGCTGGGGATTGTCACCTCCACTGAGTGACTGCACACATCCTGGGAGAAGCCTGCTTCCTCCCGAGAGGCTGGGGCCCCTGGGGAGCACCCTGCACACCTTTCTTCAGAATCACAAAGGGTTGTTGTTTCCTCATCCTGTATCCATGTGAGCCCTGGGCCTGTGTTCCCCACAAAGCCTGGCTGAAATCCTGTCTGCTGCAGCTCTGCTCCCTCAGTATCTACTGGTTATTTAATTCCATTGAGGATCAAGGTGGAGGCGTTGCTCTGAAAGTGATCTAGGCTCAGATCCTTGCTTCGTTGTCATCCATATGATCTTGAGTGAGTCATCTGCTCTACTCTGCCTTTAGTCTTCCCGTGTTAGAATGGTGGTATGAAAACCAAATTCATCTGGCTCCAACAGAGCGATTGGGTCAGTAGCTGTCATTCCTCAGTATGCTTTATTAACAGGCACTTGGTAAATGTGGCATTGAATTATTCGCTGGGAGTGGTCCCCTTCGTGCCCTCCTCCTGTATTATGATTCATCCAGACAGGAATCAAGTCATCGTCATGTGCTAACTACCAGGGGACACTGGCACAGAGCAGCTGCTCCAGGAATAAGTGAATACGTGAGTGAATGAATGAGCAAATGAATGAATGTGTGAATGATGAAGGATAAATGAATGCCCTTAGACTCAAAGTTCCTGTGTTCTTCCTGAAGTCAGAGCGAGGCTGAGTTGTACTCAGAGCAGCCCCAGCCCAGCCCTTCTTGCCTTGTCTCAGATCATGCAACACTGGAAATGACAGTTACATAGTGTACTCCTCAAGTTACATTTAGCTGTAGACTTTGCTTTTAGACAATAAATATGCACAGCAATATAAAACGGGGAAGAAAAAAGGGAAGTGGAATCCTCCCATTCATCTGCTTATCATCTTCTTGCTCTGTGGTGGTCCCTGAAACTTTTCTGCATTCTGAGTAGAACAGAGAAAAATGTACCTGCCCACAGTGAGTGCGAGTGCATGGAACACTGGCCGGCCCCATGCTCACCAGTGCATCCAGAAACCAGTGCTTCAAGACTGTTAGAATTTAGTAAATTGACATAATACTGTGAATGTAATAGATATTTGCATATATCTAAATGTATATATGAATATATCAGGTTGAACATTTCTCAATTTTCTTTGGCTTAAAAACTCTTTATCTTCATCAAATAAAATGCGTCTTAGTTTGAGAATCATTCCACCGAGACATGTTGGAAAAGATGCCTTTGAGCTATGGATGTGAAACAATCCACACAAAGCTCAGTGGTGCCACAGTGCAACACTTACTACACTCACAAGTCTGCGGGTCCTTGGCATGGTCCTCCAGTGTCCCTGCTCCCCTGAGACCCTAACTTTCGTGTCTGTGGTCAGCTGTGAGTGACTTCTCTGGGCTTGCTCACATGCTCGGGGTTGGCTGGCTATGGAGTGGTTCTGATGGCTTCAGATGGGGTGAGAGGAGCATCTTTCACATAGTATCTTCTCCTTCAGTGCGTTAACTCAGGGCATTAACTACTGAGTGGTTGCCAGAGTTCTAGAGCATGAATGCGTGCCCAGACTCATCAGTTCTGCCACATTCTTTTGTCAGTGTGGTCCCAAAGTCGGGGAGAAGAAGGAACTGTGCCCTTTGGTGGGAGTCATTGCAGAGTTTCGCTGCAAAAGAGCATGAATGCATTGGAGAGGTGGAGGAATGGGGTCTACTGTACAATCTGTCTACCACAGTCTGTATATAAAATCACTACTGGATGTGACAATCAGTGTCAAACTTTAAAAGCCTTTCTTCTTTGAGCCCACTGTTTTACTTTCTGTTTTCCCTGCTTCCAGCCGTCTTTGGAGGCAGCTTCTCCATCCTGAGAAGAGTAACCTGGCCTCCTAGCTCCATGGCCTTCATCCCCTGAAATTTTCCCCTCAGAAGAAGCTTCCGTGACCTCAGACCCAGGGCACCCTCCTTTCTTGCACACAAACTTCCCTCCATCCTCTCCTGCCACTGCAGTTTACAACCCAGTTAAAGTGTTGCTCTCCCTCTTTAGCTTTCCGAGAATTGGCCGGGGTGTTGTCGTTTTGAGTGCACTTCTCTGAACTTCTGAGCACACTTCATTGTGATTATTAGGGTGCCATGTTTTCTAGCGGTTGAGGGAGTGGGCTTTGGTGTGCGAACACCTTGGATTTGAGTTCTAGCTTCAGCATGCCCGAGCTTTGTGATTTTGGATTCCTCAGTTAGTCTCCCTAAGTCTCAGCTTCCTCATCTCTGAAAGGAAGCAAACGCTGGCGTCTGCCACCCAGCTTGTGCGTGAGGGCTGAAGGGGCTACAGCGTGAATCAGTGCCCTGCTGAGCAGCGAGAACATGCGTAGGGGTTTTAGGTCTTGAAGATCACAGAACCCTGACCCCTCTATCCTGGAGCCTGTCAACAGCCCACCCTTAACTTCTGTTCAGAGAGATGCCCTCAGTCACAGTGCCGCATTGAATAGTTGGGGATTCCAGAGTTTCAGGCCAGCAGAAGTTAGAATTCATAGCATTTCATAATGGCCTTGCCTGCTTCCAGATACCATCTTAGGGGAGCAAAGCCTTGCCTCAGTTAGCAAAGACCCAGATGCAGACAGAAAGCTGATTCCATCCCTTTATTTTCTTCCCTCCTGTTCCCTCATTCTTGCCCCAGATGCATCTCCCATTGCGTCAACCCCTGTTGGGCCTCTGTTAGGCTGTCAACTTGGGATGCTCAGTTCTTTCTTATTCTGCTTTCTCCAGTAATACATTAGGATGCTTTTGTTTTGCTTATTTTAGTGTGGACCTGTGCTTTGTCTGCTAGCAGTTGTCTTCTTAGAATCATGCTACATTCCCTTCCCCCTTTTCTGGCACTCTGGGTCTGGATAAGGATTTATCCCACTGCTCCTAGAAGTATGTGCTTTATCTCTTTTCCTGGTCAAAGCTGCTGGAAGCTCTGAACGGGTGTGATCTCTCTGTGATCTTAAATACATGAGTGTACTTTTTATGGCAGGGTCACTGAAGGCCAAGGGCATAAATGCTTGGTGACAGGAAACACTACATGGCTATGAAGCCAGAGAGGGTTTGAGAAGGACAGCATAACTCAAGCAAGGCTAGAAGCAGGCTGTTTGCTGATCAGTGAGTCTACCTCACTTTACACCATAGCAGGAGAACTAGGAACTTACTGAATCCCTGTTTCAAGGAGAGGAGAGAGAGCTTAGTTCACCTTTGCTTCTGACAGCTGATAATGCTGGACCTATGTGCTAGGCAAATATCCTGGCCTTTTTAAACTCTAAAAAACACATTCCTGAGTGCGGAGGCAGGGTTGGTTAGGCATCACATTACTGCATTTATTACTTAGTGCTTTTTGTACCATCTTAGCCTTTGGGCTTCCATCTGGTCCCATGGTGGGACTGCAGCAGGAAGATGCACTCGTGGGCTGCTGAAGCTGTCCCAGACTTCATTACATCTGTGACAGTGCACTTGATAGAGACTTCACATTCATAGTCAACTGTTTCAATGACACAGACCTAAGCCCTGATGTGATTCCCATCAGTTCACAGGGGAAATACTTAGCACTTTTTTCCTCCATGGTCCTGGTTCCCCATGCAATATTCTTATGCCTGAAAAAGATCTTTTATCCTTCTAACTTATAATTGCTCAGTTTAAAACCCTTTTGTGTAGCTGTATTAAGTATAAAAAGAATCTTTGATTATCAGTAATAACCAGTCAGTGGGTTCCAGCAGAATCTTTTCAGTCTTTAAAAGATTCTTAAAAGTTTGGCATAGTGGTAAATAAGAAGGACTTTGATAATGAAATTGATAGATTTGACATTCATTTCCTTTTGATGAAGCAGGGTTCTGAAACTGAAAAGAATGATCAGCCACCACTCACACACTCACGTGCCAGTCCTTCTTACTTTGGGTGTGATCTTTATCAGTTATCTCAACTTTCTGAGAATCATTTGCAACTACTCTGTGCCAATATCTTGGGCTCCAGGAGGCTCGCAGAGCCGGTGGGTGAGCATATTTCTCCAAGGAGGATGAGGAGCTGCTTTCACAAGGCCCTCGAGAAATGAAGAGCTGGGGAGGGAGGGCTCAGTTGCCTCTGTGGTGTTGTGGGCTGCTCTGTGGTTGGAACAGAGGGAGAATCTGGCTCAAGACAGGAAAGAGCCCGCAGGCTGGGCCTGGTGCACAGACCTGTGTCACTGGCCACTTTGGTTCCTTGCTTGGGCTCCTCTACTCCCTGATGAACATCTCAAAGGAGGCCATATAGTTCAGGAAAAAGAAAAAAGGGATTTATTCAAAGCTAGCTCTAAGGAGATGGACGGTGGTTTGTCTCAAACCATCGCCTCACCATGCACAGGTGGCCAAGGGCCTTTTATAGGAAGGAACAGGGAGAGGGGATCACAGAGAGGTGATGCTGACCTCACGCTTGCTTTGTTATTTCCAGCCGTCTTGAGCTCATTCTGCCCTTTCTCCTGGAAAGGAAACCAGTCTCCAGCTCCTGGGGCTGGCACCTGCATACACTGTTGCTTTGGGGGTGAGGGGAGGAGGGTATGTTGGCTTTGTGCTCATAAAAAAAAGTATAGAGAAGTTGCTTATCACTAAAAGAAAAAATCTAACTGATAAAGCTTAATTTTCTAGTGCTGATATAACTCTGGGAGACTGATATAAGAGGGTCACAGGTTCTAGCCCAGCCTGGGAAATTGAGAAACTTATCAAGACTTTGTCTCAAAGTAAAAATATATATAGCTCAGAGTATAGCTCCATGCAAGGGTCCTGGGTTCCATCACTGGTACTGGAAGGGAGGAAGGCAGAGAGAGCCAGGGGAAAAAAAAGGAACGGAGAAGGGAAAAAGAAAGAAGCAAGGCAATTTATCAAATGTGCTGAGTTAGCTCATTTTGCAAGCTTTGAGCAGAGAATAGTTGCCTAGAAGATGTGCTCCCCTTTAATTCTTTCTGGAAAGCTTGAAATTAGGACTGTAGATCTAGGTGGTATGTCCTGAAAAGAGAAACTGATAGAAATCCTGATTCTAAGCGCCTGATTCAGTTCATTTTTGTCTCCTGGGGCCACTCACTAACTTTGTGGACAAAAAGTTAAGGCCAGCTTAGCTGTGGAAAAGTGACTGTCCCTTACTGAGTCCTGGCTGTGTACCATGGACATCCTGGGCTCTGGTTCAGCTTACCTCTTCTCTCATCAGAGCCCTAGTGATACAGAAAAATGTGACTCCTAACCTTTCAGATGCTGGATATGCCAAGTTCCTGGTCTCACAGCATCCATGACATTGAAGAATGAAATTGAGAAACAAAGGAGAAAGTTAAGAAACTTCCATTGGAAATAAGGAGAAAAATAACTCTTGATTTCCCGAAGGGACCCCAGGTGGATAACCACCAAGGCCCTTTCAGGGTAATTTATACAGCAAAGTCATAATATGGCTGCATTGGGTTCATATGACAACCAACCTATAGGATTGTAAGTACAGTTGCTGAGCTAATATTGAGCCTATGGGGAAGCAAGGGTAGATGGAAAGAACAAAGAAACTTTGGGGAAGGAAGAGTGCAGGTCCCGGGGTTCTGGTCACCTGTCTATGCCTGATGCCTGCCAGGGCCTCCTGGACCATGTGGTGCGAGTGACAGAGGACTCTCAAGCTGCTCTTGATCTCTAGGCCATAGGGTCTTCATGCCGAGGCCTGGCTGGCTTCAGATTCGCCTGTAGCCACAACTCTGATGCCTCGTCTTCTGGGCAGACTTTCTTGGGGGCCCAGCCCCTCTCTGTCTGCACATTAATTTCTATCTAACTTGACTGCCTGTAGCACTGGGAGGTAGGTGTCACCTCACACATAAAGCAGCTGTGGCTTAAGGAGGTCCCAGCGTTCTTTAAGCCAGTAGTAAATGCAGTCAGAGCACCAACTCAGGCTCCCACACAGCTCTCACTGACCTGTGCTGGTATTAGGAGTAAGGAAAATGCAGAACCCTCCATCCCCTCGTGGCTAGCGCAGTGTGAGTCAGCCCTAGGGCCTCCATCCACCTCGCCTTCCTCTGGTCTCCAGAGTGTTAGTAAGAGCCGGCTTCCTCCTGAGGCCCAGTGCTCTCTGGCTCGGGGTGAGCACCTCTGTCCTCCCCTGGACTGAGTCCCAAGTGCAAGCCCCTGTGGAGTTCCTTCCTGATCCGTCTCTCTGCCGGGCACATCGCTTCCTCCTCCTGAGCCTCAGGGCATTCGTGGACCCTAAAGAACAAGTCTCACTGAAAGCTGCCTGCCTCTGAGCTCAAGATTCTCGTTGGGTTGCCAGCCTCCCATCTTCCACACCCCCTGTGCACTTTTCTGGGAGGTACTGGTGCCCCAACTGCTGCCATTTGGCTGATTTTCCTTGCCCAAGACTTAATTCAGCTTCTGTGCCACAGATGTACAAAGGATCAATCCATTAACGTGAAGAATTGCAAGAATTCTCTTGACACTATTCCCTGCTTCCCTCCGCAGCTCCCATCTTTTATGGCAAATAAATTTTCATTCACAATTCAGCAGTTGGTTTTTCCTTTAGCTTGAAATCTGGATCAAGATGTTGCATAATTGGATTAAATCTAGTCTGAACATTTGTCAGTTTCACTTCCTCATTAAGCACCACATTGTAGAGGAATTATAATTATTGCAATGCACTTAGCATAGATGTCACAAAAGAAGAGGCTGCATTGCAGCGAGGGAAGAGAATCTGGATTTATGCACTCCCACAGATGAAGCAGAAAGTTGCCCCTCTTGACATTTCTTAGGTGGACTTCCTTGTCTCCTGAGGCAGAATCTTGAATTCCTACAGTCTTAGAAATACTGGGAACATTAAAAAGAGGCTATTGGCTTTAGCCTCACCCCCTTTGCAAGACTGTCTCAGGAAGCTGAGCTCCTGACTGTCAGCCTCACTCAGCACTCCATCTGTGATGACAGACCTTCACTACTGTGAACCCAGAGGTCTAGTAGCCAGAAAGCCCTTCTTCTGAGTTCATTCATTCATCCACTGGGCAAATGTGAATGGGCAAACTAAGAGCCTCCTCCCTGTCAGGGGGGGCTATACTCCCCAGGAATGTAAAGACAGGTAAGGAAGGTGGCTGAAGGATAATAATGGTTGTAAATGACAGACGCATCAGGTAACTGTGGTGACTGTCACCCAGGCGAAGACTGGACAGGAAGCCATGGGAGCACTGTGAAGGGTGGCAGGCTTCTTTCAGTGAGCTCTTTACCCAGCAGATGCAGCTCTTAAACGATGGGAGTTTGCTCCTGGGGAAAGGCAGGAGCAGTGTTCAGGAAGAGGGAACTGAATGCTTAAAAGCAGTAAGCTGTAGAAAAGTCCCACATCCTCACGAGGCTGAAGGGGGCAGTGCACAGGAACCCTTCCTGGGAGCAGATGAGGACAGGAAGGAAGTGGGCCTGGAAGACAGAGGGCCTGAAATGTGCTGAGAAACAGGGTCTGGCAGAAGGCTCTGATGCTTGCAGGTGGTACAGTGTCACTTTAGAGTGGGACTCCCAGCATCACTCGGCTAGCTTGTGGCAGGTGTCTTAGCAGGTGGGAAGAGCATTAAAAAGCTAATGGAATTATCTAAGTGCATCCATCAGGAGAGTAAGGAAAACACGATGTACTCTGGGTCATTTAATGGAGGGAATTTAATGGGGGGAACTAGTTACAA
The DNA here is from genome assembly GCA_004027295.1 of Dolichotis patagonum. Taxonomy (NCBI): domain Eukaryota; kingdom Metazoa; phylum Chordata; class Mammalia; order Rodentia; family Caviidae; genus Dolichotis; species Dolichotis patagonum. The sequence continues at coordinate 53,018 of PVJX010002385.1, forward strand.
AGGCATTAGAAGAGCAGAAAAACTAAACAGGGACACCAGGGCAACCCAGACTGGTAGAAGTGGCTTGAAGGACAAAGGAAGAAGGTGGTATTAGTAAAGACCTGAGCTGGGGCTTCCAGGCAGACACTGAGCCAGGGAGGCAGCTCCCCAGCCTGAGTGAGGACAGCGGTGAGGACGGGTGTCTGGTGGACACTAAGCCTGGCAGAGACTCAGCTGCTCCTGGAAATACAGCCTGTCGGGAGCTGGAAAGAAAGGCCCTGGGTCTCCCTCCTTGCCAGTACCCAGTCTCCAGCCATGGCCTCCCACCAGTCAAGCCTAAGTGGAAGTGGGTTGGCCAGGGAACCCAGCAGTGTCACGTCCAGGGATCAGCTCCTGTGACACAGTGCAGAGGAGGGGATGGGCAAGACTGGGTTTTGGGGCAGAGGGGTGCACAGAACCACTGTGGGGCCTAATGAGAAGCAAGGCAATACAGATGGAAGAGCAGAATGAGTTTGAGTGGGTCACAGATAGATCTAGACGAGCCTATGGGTGGTGGGGGTAGGGCAGGGGTGAGGTTAGACATACTTGGAGCCCCAGCTACCTCTGAGGTGGCACATGGAGGTGTCAGGTAACCGGGCAGCAGGGACCACATGCCCCCTCTCCACTGTGGGCTTCCACTTCCACACACACAGCTCATGTCACTGACCTCAGAGAGCATTTGCACATCAGCCTTTCCACTGGCTCAATTCAGGTTCCGGCCTAAGATGGCAACAGGGCTCTTCATCCTCCTCTGTCCTCAACCCGTGGTTTGCATTTCAGTTATGTCACACTGTCATTTGATGACATCTTGCTCACGTTGCCGATGTTCAGAAATTGGACTGTATGGTAATAAGAGAGTCAAGCAGAGATGTAAACAGGTCACTGTTACATCATTCCTAGAACTTGTTTTCCACAGTGTCTGGCAAACATGGAAGGGGACAAATGGTAGCACACACAGTTGCCTGGTGCCATGTTTGTTCAGTTGCGTGTTGGAAAAAAAGGCATCTGGATAAAAGGAGCTCTCCATGCCGCTGCTGAAACACATGCCGCAGGCCCCTGCAATGCTGGTCTGCAGATCTCTTTAGAAGCCCAGAGACCTTTATTCCAGATCAGCATGTCTGGTAGGCTACTGCATAATCAAACCAAATAGGAGCTCTGGTTGGAACTGGAAACCTCAAGACTTACCCATCAGGAATGTGTCTCCTTTTGGACCCTCTAAAAGACAAAAGGTTTTAGAAGCACAGAAGGCACTGTGAAAACCACTGTTCCAAAGAACTCAAGAGTTCATGCTATGAGCGGAAATGGGGAAGTCAGAGCTGGAGATCCTTCAGGTCGCTCCATCCTGGCCTTGGCTACCCATAGTTTACCTCATGAACTCAGGTCTGGAGCCCATGGGTTGACAGACTGTGAAGCAACAGGAAGAACATGAAATTGGAGGTCAGGCAGAGCCTTGTACTTAGACATATGACTCTTGGCAAACTGTTTTCTTTCTGGATTCCTAGTGACCAGCTCACAAGATGAGAAGGGCCATGTCCTTGAGTTGTTGTGGAGATAAAATAAAAGACGTGTGTTTGTCATAGACCAGGTACTCAGTGACTGTAAGGTAACACACTAAAATGCACTTAAGAGTGTAGGCTTTTTAGCTTGAGTCCTAGGGCTTGAAAGTTTTCTCCCTTACTGACCTGCTGTGACTCTCTGCCTCGGAGGATGATGACTATGTATGCCATAGAGTTCTCTCGAGAGAAGTCAGTAACATCTGTGTCTGGCACACAGTAGGTGGCTCAATACTCATTGGCCATGAGTGTTACTATAAACTACTACATAGACGAAGACTGTGCCAGGACTTCAGCAGATGGGACGTAGGGAGGACCTGGCCTGGCTATGAGGTACCTCCTGTCTACTGAGGGAGTAAGGTCAGTGTATGGAACTCCCAGAAATAATGTCAGTGAGTCAGCTTTATCTCAAAGCCTAGGACGGCACTGCCGCTATGAAACCAGGTCTTAATCCTCTTGGGCTGCCATACACTGGGCGTTTCCACAGCAGAGATTCTCACAGTCCTGAAGTCTGAGGTGCAGGTTGGCTTGTGTCCAGCAACTTCGTGCTTTGTGCCTTCTCTAGTGTGTGGGTGTAGGCTGGGGTGGGAAGCAGTAACCTGAAGATTAGAACTTTGAGGGAGGAATTTGGGAGATGGGGATATAAATGTGTTCTGTGTCAGTAAGCAGGGATGACAAACAGTTGTAACTACCAAATATCGAGCACTCCACCAACTGAGGGACTGCACTAGGTGTTTGATTCGCTATTTTGAAACTGCCAAACTACATTAAGAAGTAATTCTGTTTTATACTATAAGGGACATTTAAGATCGGAGGACATTAAATAACTTAGCACAGTTATAATAAGAATACTAAGAATCCAGTGCACCTCTCCTTGATTCTGAAACTAGAGTGACTTAGTTTATCATCCAAACTAGTGGCCTTTTGGAAGTGGAATGGATCTGCTATCGGTAGTCAGGATGGCAGGCATAAACAGGAGCTGTAGTCATCAAAGGTCACCTTGCCCACTGTTTTTCTTATAGAATCAAGATGCCATCAAGACTGTAGCCCATGGGGTTTCAGGCAGAAAGCAGACAGTGCTGCCTGTGCCCGAAACAGGCAGAGCGACCTTCAGGACACAGGTGCTCGGCACGCCTGCTCCTCAGCGGGCAGCAGTGGGATCTCTTGCTGATCTGTGGCAGGATAAGGGGTCGGAGTATCTGTTAACTCCCGGAAGCCACTACTGTGAATCTGTCATTATCCTCCTACTATAGATCATTAACATCCACGGGACCTTAACTAACTCCAGCATCATAACGAGCAGTGCTAATATACGATTTCCCGTAAATATCCATCCGTGCTGGTGCCCGTTCTCTCCTGATACAGTGATTTAGCTTTTCTGGGTAAATCATCCTGTTGAGGCTTGCCTTCTCCCTAACTGCCATTGTCAGTGATTACAGAAAAGTAGTGGACAAACTCTAGCTGTGTGTGTGTGTGTGTGTGTGTGTGTGTGTATTTTCTTTTTTAAAGCAAGAGCTAAATGAATGATCACAAAGTTTAAGAAAATACTTACTGGCGACAGTCCCAACCCAAAGGAAATGAACCATTTGTGTGTGGAGGGAGGGTGGTGATTTAGGAAGGAATGGAGTAACCAACATTTTCTAGTGCCCAGGGTACAGTCAGTGTCTCACAAGCTCTTCCTAGTCCAGTTATATCAAAGACTACATCACATCACCGTCGTTAGGGACACTTTCCAAAGCTCGACTTCCTGGCCCCAGCCTTCTCAATCTACCTTTCCATATGAAGAGAGATTTGCAATACTTGCCCACTGAATTTGGATCCTCAGCTAAGCTTCTGTTTAACATGACAACTATAATTTTCTCTGTCTTAAAAGATTAGGGCTAAGGGGAGAGGGAAACAAAGTCTGATGTGCAGGATAAGCCCCTTGCCTCTGTGCACGCATAAGCAGCGTTTTTGTTGCGGTGACTTCCATGCTCTCACTGTGCATCACTTCCTCTCTGCCTCTCATCTTCCCATGCGGCATAGAGTTCTGTCCATGTCCCCTCATGTGTCTCCGCAGCAGGTAGGCAGCGTGGCTGTCCTCACCTCTGCCTGAGTCTGCTCCCAGCCATCGCAGGCTGTCGGCCCAGGGCAGTGTTCCTCCCCTCTTTGCTTGTGGTTCCCAGTCTTGTGGTTTTTGTTACACTAGTTATTTGTGGCTGTTGTTTCCACAGTCACCCAGGAAACCCTGTCTGGCCCCCCTCCTGCTATCAGTGCAGGGGTGACACTTGCAGGGTGGTCTGACTAGGGCCCCCGAGAGGACTGGGAGGGATGGGGCAGGACGTGCTCCTAAAACGCTACCACGGGTGCTGCTCCTAGAGCCTCTGCCCCTCAGCCTTGTCTTCAAACATGGCTCTTATTTTCCTCTTTGTCATCCTTACCATCGCATAGTGATTAGGAGCACATTCCAAAACTTCGTAAGAAGAGGTGAGATCTAAATGTTGCTCCTCTACCATTGTTCTCTATTAGTCCAGAAGGGATAGTTATGGTCTCTTGATAGGTTTGTCAAACCAAATATAATGTTCTCAACCACCTGTGACCTAACCAAGGCAGTGAGGGCCACTTGAAGAATCTTTCCTTGAGCAGAGGTGCCAAGTGCACATGGAAAAAGTTCTCTGTTATTGGTGTCTGTGGTAAGAGCTCATTGACTGTGCTGTCTTCATTCTCTAACTGCAGTAGTCTCTCAAAACAAGGTGCCCAGAGTCAGAGGACCAGGAGGAAAATAACTCAGAGACCAGAGCACAACCATCAAAGTGACAGAGATGACCTTGCTCCCTGAGGAGTGTGTAGAAGGCATGACTGGCAGTCAAGTATAAGAAGGTGCAGTGGAGTGCACTAGTAGAGTTTGGATCTTGAATGTCCCCAGCAGCCCTGTGTTAAAGGATTGGCCCTTGGGATGGTGCTGCTGGGAGACAGTGGACTCTCAAAAGGTGAACCTAGCAGGAGATCTTTAGTTCAGTGAATGAAGGTCCTCAAAGGAGACCGTGGAACACTGCCGTCTTCTTCATTCTCCTTTGCTTCTGGATATAAGTTACAGAGGACCCTCAAGTTACAACCAGCCTGACATGGACAGCATGAGCGATGACCAGAATTTTAGTTTTAACTTATGACCAAAGTCCTGACTTGTGACCTGAGTGCCAGCCACTTGTGGTTCCAGATGGTCTTAGATATAGATTTAACCCTTAAAGGGTTCTGGAAGGAACATTACAGCATCCTTTCCTGTACAGGGTTAATCCCAGGGCACTATCTCTCTAAGGACACTGTGGTCTGCGTGTGTACAGGAGAGAGCCTAACACCTTGAGTTACAACTGGCGCTCAGAAACAAATTGAGTTTATAAGCCAAGAATACACAGTATTGGTCTTCATAGAAACCAGAATTCAAGAAATGAACGGGTCTGAGAGAGAAGTTCCTTGGACATGTTGGATCTGACAAACCAAAAAGTTTAGGTTGTAGTTGCTTTATCAGTAGCTAGCAGCTGAAGGGACAGCAAGGTTAGATACAGACAAGAGTTCAAAGGGTGACTATGGTCTCGATTGGTGCTACCCTGAGCCACAGAGGGCTTCACTAATAAGAACTGAAAAGGCTTCATAGAAATGATGTCCGGAGACTGGACGAGCTAGACATTCAACAAATCCCTGATCTTGTACCATATTTTAGAGCATCTTCCTAGTACTTTTAAAATTAGAATTACAAAATCAGGACCCTCACCCTAATTATAAAGCCTCATGAGCTCCAATGACTGAATGTGACATCCTTTCTGGAATTTATAACAGCAAATTCCAGGTCTCTGAGAGCATTGTGTGCATGTGTGTGTGTGTGTGTGTGTGTGCGTGTGTGTGCATACATATATATGCTGAACACTGCAAACACCATAGGAACTCCCAGCCCCTCATGTCATAAGTCATAGTGTTGCCAAATGTCTTTCTATTTGGTTTTTTAAAGTTCATCCATTCATTCACCCCATTTTTAATGTATTGTTTTATTGTAATTTTGCTCTCCATTGGCTACTGGAAGTATTAGAAATACAAAAACCTGTACAAGGAACTTGGTATTTCCACAAGGTCATAGTCTTGAGTACAGAGAGCAGTTGGCCATTATAACTGGACATGTGTGACACTGCTAGAAGAATCATCTCCTCTGTCTTCAAGGTCATGGAAGAAAGCTTTCAAGATTTAACTAGACCCGAGTTTCTAGAGACATGATAGATGAATGAAGATACAAAAGGTAATGAATTTGACAGACTATTTTATACCACGTCCTAAGAAGATGAAAAAATAAAATTGCTTATAGACCTGGTAAGAGCACATTTGAAATCGTGACACAAATTGGACTATTTGTAAGTTGAACAATGAGTGGAGACAGTTGAGAATGCTTTTCCAGATATACTCTGAACTTCACACCTTTAGGCTGCCGTCCAAGTCCAGACTGTTGATGACTATGTCTCGGGTGGGTCTCGAAGCGCTATAAAATACACTCACCTCACTGTTTCACATGCGAGCAGGGTTGAGTTTCCTGGGGGCCTTCATTCCCACGTTGTGAAAAGAAAGCTGGACTCATTGGCTTCTGGTCTGGCCTTGGCTTACTGTCTGCTCTTAGTCTGTGAGAGCAGCTATGATGAGGTGGGAAGGAGGGAGACGAGGCGTGGGAACCCAGCATGTCCACACAAACCTGCTCTCATTCTTAAGGTGTTGAGAAAGTATCTTCACTTGAAAATAAAGTGTATCAGGTTGAGTTAGGTTGAGGATTTCTAGTCTCTTCCTCTCTCCTGCAGTTCATGGAATAGCTCCAAATGCCATCAGATATGCACTGTAAGTCATCCCTAGTCCCTAGCGTACCGTGCTGGCCTGGCAGTGTGCTGTATCACCCGGTAAGCAGACCGTTGTGGAGGGCTTGCCATGGGTAAGCAGACCCCTGTGGAGGGCTGGCCGCTTGTCAGCCCGTGCCAGGCTCTGCCTTGCATCTTCTGGCTGATACTCAACACAGCCTGGTTAGGTCGGCCGGTCTTAGTGCCACAACAAAGAAAGCGCAAAGCTGTGTGAACTCGTCAAATGCTGTTCACACCAACAGGATCCTCTCTCTGGCACTTTCTGGTGGAGCTAGCTTCTGTTCTCCAGGTGGTGTTGAAGCCAGAAAAACCTTACCTGCTCTGCAGAGGGGTTCAGTGTGGCCCCAAAATGATGCTCGTCATGTCTGACTCTAGCTAGTGCCCTCTGGTTTCCTAACATGGCTGTCCAGTTTGGAAGGCACGGCTCCCCACGGGCTCCATGGGGGGACTAGGTCTTGTCCATGGTGTGCACTCTGGAAGAGTTTACTATTTATTAAATCTATGCCTTGAGTATCAAGCCCAAGAAAGAAGCAGTGAATGAGGAACTGAATTCTTAAGTTGGTAAAATCTGCATTCCTCTGGAGAAGAGAAGGAAAAACATTTTGCACAGAGCGGCTGGCAGAGCAGCAGGCAGAGCCCTCCTGACTATTTTTTCCTCTGCTGTGACATCTCTCCATTTGTGGTTGCCTCTGATTTGCTCTGCATTCCGCCTGAGCCTCTGTTCCTACGGCTCGACTTCAGCTCTGTCCTGCATTTCTTGCTCCTAGTGGAGGCCATCTGTGCAGTGACCTCCTGGAAGAGGCACCCGCCTGGGAGGAGACCAATGGCCCTGCCCTCCTGCTAAAGTGTGGGAGCTCTTGTCAGCCTGATGACAGGGGCCGATTTCCCATCACCGCGATCCTCAGTCACTTCCTCACAAAGCACTGAATGGATGCCAAGTCTTGTTAGGAGTTTTTGAAAAATCCTTGAGTTTTGGCTAACATGGAACTAGCATAATAGACTTTTAAAAGGAGAAGGGAAAGAGGACAGGATGATGAAAAACAATGATAAGCTTTTGGAAGCCACATTCCCCTTTACTTTCCAGCTTTTTGTGCATACTTACACCTCTGCCAATCTATGCAAGGTGTTGAAAGCCATTAAAGAAGCCAAGCTGTCTGGCAGCTGCCCTTTCTGCCTGAAAGGGGCGCAAAAGAAGGAAGAGGGCACAGAACCCTAAAATCCCCCTTATGAATGGTCAGGTCTTCAAGATAAGTCAGGTTGAGGCCTGGACACGACACCCAGGTGTGTGCAAGGAGAAGCTGACTGAACAGGCTCTCCCTGCGCTCCTGGGTAGCCCTGTGGCTGCTATGGTTTTTCTGGTGTTTCATTGGTGTTTCCCCAGATGGATGTAGGTGCATTGTCATCTCTGTCTCCCCCTCCCACCTTTTGAGACAGGATCTTACTATGTAGTTCAGTCTGGCCTTGAGCTCAGTTTGTAGCCCAGGCTGGTCTCAAACTCACAACGATCCTCCTGCCTCAGCCACCCCATATGTTTCTGCCGTCAGAATGTCTGTGGTGTCCACTTTCTCTGACCCAGTGGGATTGAGCTGGGTCCAATCTGATTAATAATGCTAAAGATGATAGACAGTAGTACTGCTGGCACAAGTCATGCCATTCTTTCTTAACTCGGCACTAGATACAAAAGGATCTGTGTGAATTTGCTCATTTAGAACATCAGCTGTATGGCAGCGTCCTGTTTGCTTTCTCCCTCATGTTGCAGAAGGACAAGACTCTGTTAACAGATGTTTAATAAATGGAGTGGAGTGAATAAATGGCTGGTTATCACAGTCATGTGACAGATATCACTGTCACTAATACCATTACTCAAATCCTGGCCCCATCACTTCCCAGGCATCACAGCCTGCATTGTCTTTGCTCTGTCACTGAGGTCAGACTTATTTAGATTTTGTATGTTATTACACAATCATCATCTGCCTGCAAATTGTGCCACCAACCCATCTTCAGGTGTGTTTTAGGAAACCTGGGCATGACAGCATAGACTCACTGTCTGTCTGTCTGTCTGAGATAGGGATAAAGGATGGAAAGGAAGAGAGAGGAAGAGAAAAGGAAGTAGATAGAACCATTGACCAGACTCCCAGAGAAGCCAAGCCTTGCCTGTTAAAAACAGGGCAGGTCCACACACAGGAGCTGCCACACCCTGTGTCCACATAGAGACTGTTGTAAACCTTCAGCTGCTTCTCCAGGTAATCTTGCCCATCCTTGAGGACCAGTATTTCCTAAGCTTTTGCCATGACCTGGTATCTGTTTAACCTCACTTACCATTTTAGTCAACCTTGTTATTACAATAAAATACCTGAGTAAGTAACTTCATAAAGAGGTTTATTTAGCTAATGGTTTTGGAGGTTCAAGAACGTGGCACTTACATAGGGTCGGTTCAGGTGAGATCCTCATGGTGTGTGGCAGATGGCAGTGGTGGAAGTACATATCAGAGTGGCTTAGTTGCTTTCATGTTGCTGGAACACAATACCCAACACCTACAAGTTAAAGTAGGAAAGATTTATTTTATCTTGTGGTTTATAAAAGTTCAGTCCATGATCACCTGGCTCTGAGACAGATGGCATGGCAAAGGAGCACTGCAGAAGAGAAACAGTGTATGGCATGGCAGGGAGGAAACAGTAAGCCTCCCTTTCCCTTTTATTCCACTTAGACTACAAGCCTATTGGTTGGTGCCACACACACCCAGGGTGGGCCTTCCCATCATCCACACCCAGAACTGTGGTAATCCAGTTATCACACCCATATTCTAGTCACCTCCCCAAAGCATCACCTATGAGTGTATTTGGGGGGATGTCTAGGTATATATAAGCTGTAATACAGAATGAGTGGTCATATTTTAAAAAGAAGCAGAGAGAATGCTCAGGGGCTCACTCATTTGTTTTATAATAGTCCTTTCTTGAGAAGTCAAAGCTTTGCACAAGAACTACCAAAGGGGTTACAAGAGAAATATTTTATACCCTACTGGCCTAAGAACCTGCCCCCTCAACGCCAGTGTGAAAGGTTTCACCGCCTCCTCACATTGCCATGCTGGGATCCAAGCTTTGAATCACAGTGCACCCTCGAGTGTACAGAAAATGTTCCAATCGTAGCACCTGCCAAGCATTTCCATAGCTGCCCTCCTTCCTTCCCATCTTTCCTCTTCATTCCCTCTCTCCTTCCTTCCTTCCTTCTCTGATTTTGGGAAGGGGACTCCAACACCCATTGAAAGCATCATGGTCCCTGTTTTGCAAAAGGGGAAACTGAGGCTTAAGTATGCAATACCAGTGCTGAAGCTGCACTCTGGGCTGAAAGCTACTATGCCTCACAGCACCCTTTCCCCACCCGCTTTTTCTTCTTCCTTTCTCCAACTCCTAAAACAGCCATGGCAAACCTTTTAGAGCTTTCAGGGATACAAATAACCCCCTGAGGTACATATACTGTAGGTTCACCACTGCTGTCTTAAAACCATCACATGCCCCACTTTAGATATCGTCACTTTCAAAAGCAAGTAATTTAGTTTCCTTCACGAGAAGTGAAAGTTGGAGTGGTCAAGAATGTGGAGTCAGCTCCTGCAGGCCCAGCACCCTCATTCACTCAGCCATTCTGATTGGCTTCGAGCTCCAAGTGTCCACCGCGCCTGTCAGCTCACGTGCCAGAATAAGACGCCAGCAGATCCTTTCACTGATAATGCTCATCCTGCTTCCCCCAGCTGAGTAACAGTGGCCATTTTAAGGGCAAGTTTAATTTTTAGCACCGTGATATTTAAGTATTTCGTTGTTCACAGAGCTTCACCTGTGGGCACTTTGGTAGAAGATATAATCTTCATTACAAGCTTTAAGCTTTTCCCTCCAACCTGCTATACAGCCTCTGGGACTGTCCTAAAATGGTGGCTGCCAAAATGAGGCCCAGCTGTAGATAGTTAGAGACACCTTTTCAATTACTACTGAGACAAGTTCCCAGGACAGAACCAGCTCTTCGTTAGACACGACACTGAGCCCAGAGAGGATACTGAGTCCCACGTCGCAGGACGACAGGCACCATTGAGCATTAAATGGCTTTCATTGTGTTTGAGTGATGAAGCTTCATGAATTTCCACTTGAAACATGAATGTTAACTTGCTTTGAAAAGCCTCACAAATTCCTGGCTCTGGCTGAGCCCAGGCAGTGCAAAAAACTTTCTAACCAGAAGGTGGTTGCTGTTTTTGCAAACTGAATTTGAGTTTGAGGGACTGTCTAGACATAGCAAAGAATTTAATTCCCCTGAAGAAATTTTCCAGTCATTGCAAATGTAGGCTATTTAGAAGAGTAGAGAAGAATATATAAGGAAGAAATATGTCTAGTATTTAGGAAGCACCCACTCACTAGAAGTTTGTTTGATTTCTTTTACTTTTTAATATGTTTTATCTAGAGTCCAGTGTAGTAGCCATATGTAGCAACTTAGCTGGAAATTAAAGTAAATAAAGTTTAAAATTCAGCTCATCAGTCCCACTTTCCCTTGTCTGAAGCCCACAGCAGCCACCTGTGGTCCCTACCATATTGGAGAGGACAGATGTAGCGTACGTCCTCATCACAGAAAGTTCTCTGGAGACAGCACTGCTCTAGAGGGAAACCACTCACTAACATCAGCTTCTATGCCCAATGTTATATTAACTCCACTTTCTTCCTATAGTTCTTTAGGTAAGGGACAGTTTTTCCCATCTCTTTCCTGTCTAGAGGTCAGAAAGTGGCTGTTTACTGTTGGCTAGAGGTAAAGGAATCCAGAAACTTCTAGACACCTCAGAAGGAATTAGTCTTCATTAACATGTGCCTTTCTGCTAAATCTTCCACCGGAGAAAGGTAACATGCATTCAAATGTCTGGAATCCCGAGGTGCACTTAATCGTTCCCACCCTACTGCAGCTACAAATCACTCAACTTAATCCATTTCTCCCGAGCTTTCTAAAGGAATAATTGAATTCATTCTTTCGAAGCCTTGGTCTGGGTTCCAAAAGCATCATGTACTCCCGCACCCACTCCTGTCCAGCCTGAGCTGAATGATCCCACACCCTGGCACTGCTCTCAGCTTATGAGAGCTAGCATGGGTGTTACGCATTTTCATATCTCCATTGTCTAGCCAGGCGCAGCACATGGAAAGCACCCCAGTGAATGTTTGCTGAAGAAATTAATTAATCAATTACCTAATCAATCAAGATGCCTTCAGTTTTCCCAGTAGGACTCTTACTGATTATTTCTACAGGGAATCCATTCCCCAGACAGTGATTCACAAGTCTGGCTGCTCATTACAATCATCTGGGGAGCCTTAAAAAAACTACGGAAGCCAGGGACACACCTAACCTAGTGGAACCCAAGCCCCAGATGGTGAAGCTCAACAGCAAAGTTCCTATAGACCCCACCCCACAGAATGGATTGTGCCACCTCGAGCGAGCACCGTGGGATAACAGCTCCTTCCTGTGCCGTGATCTAGTGCCATGATTAGGGAGGAACGAAGTTTGAAGCAGACAAAACAGCAAGTGGCAAAGCGTGAGGAATGACCGAATGTATACTGATCAGAAAGAATAAGAGAAAGAGCTCCTTGCTTGTGGGGAAGGGACTCAGGAAGGTGGATCTCATAGATGTGTAAGTCCCCACTGACATTTTACAGTTTGGGGTGCCAGTAAATGGTGAATGTGAGAGTGCAGTGATGCTTCTGGTTGCAGGTAGACCTTTGATGTTCAGAAAGCACACAGAGCCCTCCCTTTGCATTTCATTCCCTCCAGGGCTTCTCCCTTTGGCAGAGGGACCTGTTCTTTGTCTCTTGCATTCCACTAGGCCCTGAGAGTCAGTTTGCTTAAGTTATTTGAGCCCTGTGACCTGTCATCTTCCTTAACCCCTGGTGTGTAGTTTATTTTAAGTTAACTATTCAGGACCTGTGCCCTCTCTGCCTAACTTTCTCTGTCTCCGGGCCTCAGCAGCAAGGTTCTGATTTGGTAGTCATAAATAAGGGCTCGTTCTTTTTAACATGTTTTTTCTTTTTGCCACGTACATCCCAAGTCCATCCCATGCACTTTCATTTTTACCATCAGAGAAACATCAGTCTGATCTCACAGTTATCTTACTCAGATGTGGGATGGTACAGTCCCTGTGATTCCAGGAAGGGGTTATAGGAGGGAAAATTCCCTGTGGGAACTGTGTTGTCTTCATGAAGGCTAGATAAAACTGCCTGAAACAACCAGGAGAATATATCTTTTTAAGTTCCTCCCTGGAAGCTGAAGTTGTGAGTACATTTGACATCATGTTGAATTTTTAAAAGCGGACTGCAAAGCTACATGCATGCTACAACAGTAAGTATGAAAAAATATGTCTACCAGAAGAAAAACTGACTTGAAGAAAACAAAGCGAAACTGTAGTGGTAAATGAGGATAAAGCAAGAGTTGTAGATGTGGGGAGATCAAGGAACTCCTTCCAGATACCACCCCAAGGTCTCAGCTGGGAAAAGATGTATCCACTGGACCCATCTCCTATTGACTGGGTGAAGGGCATTGAGTATCAAAACAGGTTCCCTCAGACAGGGGAAAGGAGCCCCCAGGCAGTGACCCAGCCAGACGGGAGAGTAAGGTAAGCAGTAGGTACTAAAGATAGAGGCCAAGAATACAACCAAGTGAGATGATGGTTAGGAGCAAAGTGAGAGGGAGGATATGGGGCCAACAATGGGTTAAGAGGTGCAGGATGAAGATTAGGAAGTCAGGAAGTGTTGAATATTGCATTACACAGGGTCTGGCTCATGATTTTCAAGTGGAAGGATTTTCTAATAAGGAGCATACAGCAGGATTTTTGTTCTTTCTCTTTTTAGTTTCAAGTATCAAGTAATACTATCTTCCCAGTATTACAGAATGTATACATTCACATTGTTAAACCCAAGATAAGATTTTTTTTTTTTTTTTGTACCGGGGATCGAACTCACGACCTTGCACTTGCCAGGCAGGCGCTTAAGCCACTGAGCTAAATCCCCGGCCTCCAAGATAAGATTAAAAGCTGGAAAATAATGGCTGCTACTGATGGTCCAGCCCATTGGCTATGTGCCTAATAGCCAATAAGATGGCACATGTACCACAGGTGATCCTTTCAGTATCCTGAGGATGTCACCATTACCAGCTCCACTTTATAAGTGAGAAGACTGAGGCTAATTGTCCTGTCCAGGGCCACACACTCAGGAGGTGGCATCACCAGGCCTTGGCCCACCCTGCTGTGACTCCAAAGAGATGCAGTTCTTCAAATGCCAGAACCAGCTCTGTAAGAATTTACAAAACTCCCCACATCCTGTGACAGTTCTGCACCTCACCAAAGGCCACCTCTTCTGTCACCGGCCAACGCTAGTGACCCGCCTACATTTTCATTATGTGGGACATGGTGAGGCTTTTATGAGGCTCCACCACAGGCTGTTTTTCAAATTTATTTAATTCATCCATCATGCTCTGAAGCCATTTGCTTTTTTATATTGGACAGATGTAATGAGATTTTGGACACTAAAAAATGTTTTTATTAAAAGTTATGACCCAGAGCTAGTTGGTAGGGGCCCTGCCATAAATCCCTAGGAGTGTGCGAATTTATAAAGGATGTAGCAACATAACCTTAACCTTTAGGCCACGTGGTAGATTCTAGGATTGCCTAGACTGATACTGTGTCACCACCGCTCCCTATCTCCGGCCTAGGAAGAGTAATAATAGTAATAGTTGTTACACGGTGATTTGATTGGTAACTTTTTATCTCATGGTAGCCATGGTTGAACTGTGGTGACCCACAGCCTGATAGACCAGGTGACCGATGGCCAGGTTCATGGGGGACTTGCCTACGCCCTGTGACTGTGGTTGTGGGCACACTGGCTGTCCTCCTGTGCTGTACGTCCTGTGCCTGAGACAGAAGGAAGTCATGGACACATTTTCCACAGATAGGTGAAGGCGATTTCTGGCACATGGGCAGTATTTTGGGGTTACAGGTGGTAGTTTTCCTACTCGTCCACTACCAACCTGAAGTGCCCCTTTCTGTTCCTGCATAAAACTGCATTTTAATGCCAATAGTCACTGATTTATAGTAACATTATTCCTCTTAGAAATCACCCAAAGAATAATTACCTTGTACATACAGACCAACACATGGTCATTAAAATATGTGTTCGTATTAAGTATCATATATTATCAACAATATGTAATATGCACAATACCTTTAAAAGTTAAGAGAACAATTGGATTTGGGCAGTTGCCAGTTACTGTTAAGATAGGCATTTATTTATACATTTTGAGCACTGCTACGTAGTAGACCTCCTGGAGCTTCTGGGGATTCAGGCCTAAATGCCACGCCGTCGGAGTAGGACATGTGTGCCAGAGTTCTCAGAGGGTGGCTCTGCCCAGGGTATGGAGGAGAGCTCCATGGAAGAAGTGCTGGTGATCACCGTGCTTGCGGAGACAAGCAGGAGCACACTTAGCGCAGTGAGGACAGCAAGCACAAGGGACAGATACCCAGCTGCTGCCAAGAGTCCAGTTTGGCTAAAGCATCCGAATATCTTTCTCCTTTTACTAGGTGAGTCTCAAGTGTAAACCCCATGCTCTTATCTGTAAGCACTGTTGAGTCTGGCTGGGGAAAGTCAGTAATTACAGGAAGACAGATTTTCACTGTACAAATTTACTGTTGCTGTATTTCCTAATCAGGCCCATGTTTTATCATCTGCTTGCGCTGGAAGCATATTCCAGGGTTTTCACAGTCCATTGGCAACAGCTCCCGCCTCCCAAGACCATGGGAGTGTAAACCGTGGATACCGTCATCATTAAACTCATAAATCCATGTCATCTGTGTGTCATTCACTCCATCCTCATTCATCATCCCTTACGCTTTCAGAACAGCCAGCCATTCGAGGACTTTGAAGAGCGCTTTGCAGTGGCCACGCCGGTAAGGAGAGAGGGCCTGTCTGTTAACTGTGTCATGTCCTGTGTGTGCCATCATCCCTTTCATGCTCATCAGTCATGCCTTGTGGTTACAGAACAGGAACTTGCCTGTGGACCTGGATGAGATTCTTGAGGCGGCAAAGGTAAGCCCTCAGGGCTCTTGGGGGTGAGGGCTCTCCCGTTACTTCTTGTGCACCCTACGTTGTCCCCAGACACTGGCTCAGCAGCAGGTGCTCTGCTCTCCATGCTGCAGTGGGGCCCACTGTTGTGGTCACAGCAAGGCTGAAGTCAGAGCGTGTGTACACACGTGTATGCAGACATGCACCTAGGAC
The DNA here is from genome assembly GCA_004027295.1 of Dolichotis patagonum. Taxonomy (NCBI): domain Eukaryota; kingdom Metazoa; phylum Chordata; class Mammalia; order Rodentia; family Caviidae; genus Dolichotis; species Dolichotis patagonum. The sequence continues at coordinate 68,735 of PVJX010002385.1, forward strand.
AGGGTATGAAGGAGAGAATGTACACCCTGTGTTTTCTGTCAGTAAGTATTTTTGAGGCTCCTAACCTGTCTTAGACATTGTGACAAATGCTAGAGGGACCCTAGTGAGGAAGGTTCAGCCCCTGTTCCTGAGAAGCTCACAGTATGACCTTAAGCAGCAGCGTTGCACAGAGAAAGGGAGCACAGTGTAGGGAGGGTGGCCTCACCCAGCCACGCTTAGCATAGTATGGTGCAGTGCAGTATAGCAGAGCGGTGTGGGGACACAGACACAAAGATGTACATTGTACCACTGGGAGTCAGAAGCAGGCATGATTGCCCTTCATCCAGTTCATGCCCTATATAGATGTCCTTGTCTTTAGCTGGCATTTGTGCAGATTGTTTGACATGCAGGCCAGTGAACAGTGTTACTCCCCACTATTAGGAAGTGAACAGCATCACTGCTGAATGTCTGGAAGCTTGTATGACAGAGATTTTCAGGCTTGGCAGCAATTTGGAATCACAGAAGAGCTTTCTAAAGTCCCAGAGACCAGGGCTCTTTCTCACAGGCTCTCTGGTGTTGGACTGAGCTTCCCTGCTTTTCCCTAGGCAAGGCTGAGAACCACTGGTCTGGAAGAATCTGGTAAGCTGTTTCAGACATCAGTCTGTAGCCCACAGTCGAGTGGGCTACAACTTCAGTTAGGAAACACTGCCCAGAAAATAAAAGTCTTCTAATTACTTCCTGCAGGAAGGTTGGGAATAGTTATGGGAGGGGGAGCAAGGAGAGTCCTAGGTAGAGAAAGAACCTGGGGATGCCTGCTGCTCCCCTAGCCCGCTGTGCTGTCCTGTGTGACACTGCGTGGCTGAGCTCTGAGGCCTGTCCGTCTGGAAAGCAACCAGCTCGCAACAGTAGGAACAGGGACATGTGTCTGCCGCTGTTAGCACAGTCCTTCCTGCCCTTAGCACCGTGGCTAAAGCGCGTTGGGCATCCCATACCTCTGCAGCCTCTAGAGTCCCATGACGCTCCTGATGCCAAAGCATACAGAGTGGGTCTGTGCCCTCAGGATCTCCCCCGGGGGCTCTGGTTGTTGTGGCCTCGTTCTCGGAAGGACCTTTTAACCGTAGTTGTGTGGCACTTGAGATGTTCCCGAGAACCATCACTTGTTCCTATGAAAGCTTAGTTGTGCAAGGCCAGCCCGACGGAGCACGTGGAGATATGCTTCCTCCTCTCCTGCCCTGGCCTTGGCAGTTTCTAGGGTCACTCAGCTTACCCTATAAACCCAAAGAAGGGACACGTCATCTCTAGCTGCATCTGTTCTGAACACAGTTCATCAGAAATGCCAGGGAGGGAAGGGCCTTGCTCTGGCAAGTAGACATCTTGAGGCAACATCCAGACGCCTTCCACTGGGCATGCATTGCAGGAGACCTCTTCACACCCCTGGCTCCTGGGGGCAGGGGGAGATTACAGAGCTGGGCTTCCACCATTTAGCAAGGCTAACTACACTCTGGTGAAGAAACAGACGGAGAAACAAGATGTTAGCCACTCTGCGGGCTGGCTGCATCCTGTGTTTGGCTGATTATCATCAGCAGAGTCCTTACCCCAGCTGCAGTTAGCTCCTTTGTAAAACAGAGTGACAGTGGCCCCATGTTGTGACTATGGGTATGGCGTGCAGTGAGGGTCAGACATAATAACAGCAGGTGCTGAGGTTTATTGTAGGCTGGAAAATGTTTCACAAATGTAAACTCTTAACTCTCTTGGGCCCTTAAAAATGATTAATTGAACAATATTTTCAGATGGAATATGGTTTATTAGGTTTCAGATAAAAGGAATGGGGTTCACATGGGGAGAAGGGCTGTGAAAGCAGATACTATCACAGATTCTTAATCAAACATGGTTATTCAGATTATTTTTAATGTTATGGCCCAAGAATCCCCGTTTTCTATAAAACTTAATTAACTCAAGGTTCTATTTAAACAGCAAATCTGGTGGAATGAAGTAACAATCTGTATTTTATGCCTCCTTGTGTTTTTTCCTGTTTAATCCTTGAGTTAAAATCATCAGGCAAGAGGAAAGCCAATAGCTCAAAGAAGGAAGGTTATTTTAAAATTTGTGCTTAAGGAGAAAATTAGCCAGTAAACTATATTTACGATGTTAGTAAAAGTATGCTGCAAGTTCAATACATTTGAAATGTAAATTGTGTGGCTTAATTATTAACTTCATTTTAATATTTTCCTAACACTGAAAATAGTTGTGGGCCATTTAAAAAATGTCATGTTCCAGTCACAAAGCCACCCAGGAGCTTCATTTGAATTCATTAGAAACGGTCCTGTTAGGAATCTGGGGAGGCATCTGAAGGACCAGCATCACTCCACCCAGTAACAGAAGATGCAGAGACAGCTGCCCACGGGCCAGGCAGATGAGGGACCGCACACTGCATGCTGCCACCTCGTTCCTATCCTCTGCCGGATCAGTTACCACCAGAGGCAGGAATGGGTCAGGCAAGAGATGGCGAGGGGATGTGAATCACACCCAGTCCCACCATAGCCTGACCCTGTCCACTCATCTGCCTCTTGTCTTCTCCTACTGGTCACACACCGCCTCCCCATGCTGTTCCTGGCTCACATGGTCTCATTGCCTGGAAGACCCCTGCTCATCTTGGTCACTGGGCCAACTGCGCCTCTCCTGCAGGATTCAGATCTATGCTGTTTTAGTTGGGAAACTCACCAAACCTTCTTTGACCTGAGCTGACTAGACCCTGTACCAGGTTCCCCTACAGTGCCCCCTGGAGACCTCTATCACCCTTCCTGCCATATTACCTTGAGGCAGCCTGCATTATGGAACCTTCTTGTGTGCCAAGCACAATTAGGAGAATGAAAGCTCAAAAAGAAGAGTGGAATGAGTCCTACCAGGCTAGGGTGCTTTGCTTTCAGGGAAAAGAACCTTTTGTGCCTCTGTAACCAGGCTTAACCAAACTCCAAGGCAAGGTAGATGTTGACCATCCCTTTTCTGATATGCCTGGGACCACAAGGGTTTCAGATTGTAGGGGTTTTTTCCCAGGTTTGTAAATATTGGCATACACATTAGAAGGCATCTTGAGGTTGGTGCTCCAGTTTAAACACGGAATTCATTTATGTTTCATGTGCATTTTAAACTGATAGCCTGAAGATGATTTTATACATCTTCAGTGCACCTGTGTTCTAACTGTGACCCTTCACATGGGATGAGGTGTAGAAATGTCCACTGTGGCATCTTGTGTAATTTGGATTTCGGAGCCTTTTGGATTTTAGATATTCGGGTTAGGGATGCTCAACCTCTGACTCGTCCGTGGATATACGGAACAGATCACCATCTCCATCATCCAGGTGGGGTGCGCTGGCACTGACCTATATGGATAGGAAGGGTAGTGTGAGCATTCAGTAGACTCGCTCATTTGCAGTGAGTGAAGAGCATTCCTTTCTTCGTGTGAATCCTAGAGATACAGCTAGAGGCTGGTCAGAGCAGAATCTGAGTGCAGGGGACCCACAGGGCAGGACAGGGCCATCACACTGTTCTGGTGCTGTCTATGAAGGGCCGGTTTTCAGTATCCTTGTTAGAGGTGCCTGTAGTCTGAAGCTGGGTGGAGAGTGAACTTTCCTCAGTGAAACGGTCTGCACAGAGCATGTGACTGTATACTTTCTGTAATGAAGTTAGGCCGCAGGGTTCTGACTGGAGACTCTCTGTGGGCTCTGAAGCCGGAAGTGTATGCAGATTAATTCTATCTTGAGGAGACTCTTTGCTGCTGAGCCAGCCCTGCTAGGCCCTCCTGTGATGGATGGGAAGACAGATGAAGAAAAGTGTCTGTGGGGATGGAATTTGGGGAGTGATCGATAGTGTATACAGTGGCTGATTTCGATGCCTTTCTCGGAATTAAATGAAATGTTTTCTTTTCCACCAACTACATTTTTATCCCAAAGTTAAACTGTTTTAGGTCTGCTTGTTTACCTATATGCTCTATACACAGAAAATTCAAATCCTGGCCTGAGTGACCTTGATGTCACTTCTATAAGAATCATTTTATTCCTCTGCAAAAATGGGGGTGATATTCTTTCTCCCAGAGTTCGTATTACTGGGCACCCTCACTGAGAGGTGGCATGAAGACATCTCTTGCTGTCCTTCCATGAGAAGGTGTCTTATTTGTGTGGATATGCTTAGGAAAGAAGAGCCAGCCCTCCATTGTCTTCCTGCCCCCGTCCTCCTGAAAAAAAACAGTGCTGGCAGCTGACAGCCAACACGTGGAAGTGGTGTTCTGTGGCTTGTGAGAGGTGGCTCGGGGCAACGTTGACCAGTCCTAAATGAACAGGGTGCTCAATGAAGTGGGAATCAGGTCCGGCCCGCCGAGCTGTCGCCTTTGAGATGGAGCGGAGCAGTAATGACTGACTGGGTCACAGTCACCTTGAGAGATAGAGATGCTCATCCCCTCGGTTTGTTTTATAGCTGTAGCTAGCAGCCTCTGCTTTCTTGGTTACACCGTTATCTTTTTGTCTTTTCAGGCTGTGACTCAGTTAGAACTTTTTGGGGACATGTCCACCCCTCCTGATATAACCTCTCCCCCTGTAAGTATACATGGTCCTGCAACCCTACTACCTTTTCTCGGCTGCGTGAGACAAGAATCTGGTCTTTGGGTCTTAGAAGCCTGCTAAGGAATTTCACCTTTGGCTCCAAGCTTGAGACCAGGGAAAGCAAATTAGCAACGCTGAGCCTCTATTTCGCTTCTGCTATTAACGCTCAGGAGGTTGCAGTCCAAAGAATTATAGTGGAGGTTGTATGCATCACTACTGGTATGCACTGAAATGCAGAAAAGTAATTTAAAAACTGCAAATTTGCATTTAGTATGTTTCTGTAATTTATGTAATAAATTCATGAATTTTATTTCTTTTGAGTTATAATGTACAAATTATGAAAGTAATTCAACAGTATTTACCAGAGTTCATGTTATCCTTCTTAGAAAACATTATCAAATATCATATACCCTTACAAAAACACAGATTATAACCAAACTGATAGCTTAAATGTTATGGCTTAACATTAGTCATTACAGCCATGCAGCTGCTCATGTCTTTGGAACTGTGCACCCAATTTATTTAACAGTATTTATGAAAAAACTCTGATTCTGTCTTTCATATCAGCTGGTAACCTAAGGGTTAAAAGGGGGACCTGAGACAGGGGCATCACAACTTCGAGCCCAGCGTGGGTAACATAACAGCTTAGTGAGACCAGGGCTGGGGATCTAGCTTAGTGCAAAGACCCTGCAATCAATCACCAGTCCACAAGAAAAAAAAAAAAAAAAACAAGAAAAAAACAGCAAGCATGATACAGCTTCTGTTTTGAGAAGTAAATGAGACCACGTACTCAGCAGTGGCAGGACATTATCTGAATATGCTCCACCTGGCTCGGAAGACAGAGCCAGGAGTGAAATACAGGGAACATGGGGTCTAGTTGAGACTGTAGGCGAGGCAGCGTGAAGAGGCATTGGTCAGCACCTCCCCAAGCCCTGCACAGCACAGAAGCGGATGCCTCCCCTCCCCATGCCCCAGTATCCCCTCTCCTCCCTCCTTCTTTTCTGCCTCTCTCCATCTTTGTTTCTCCCTCCCTACCGGCCTGACTGTTCGCTTGCATGCCATGACCCAAGCCTTCCTGCACTTTTCAAGAAGCTTGGATTCCCAGCCAGGGGCACCTCTGTGAAAGCTTACATGAGGACAGACATTGCAGGAAGCCCTAATTTGAAAATGTAAAAAGGAAAACAGAATTAAAACCCAAGCAAAATTGACTCCCAGTACTGGGTACATTGAAAAGCCCCCTGTCCCCTGCCTCTCCCCAGAGGTAGCTGAAGAACTCTCAGCCAGCAGCACCAGTGAAAGCTGCCAGGAGGGGCAGCTCATCCGGCCACTGCAGTTATGCAAACCCAGAGATGGTGCTGTGGTTCATTGGCAAGGTGCACCTCACAGAGAAAGGGCTGTAACCTCACCTCTGAGGACAGATGGTGCGAAACCCTGCTGTCCACAGCTGCTGCCAGGGAAGCTAGGCACAGTTACCCTGCCACCCGCACCTGATGTCCAGAGCATCAGTGCAGGAGCTGGCCACAGCTCCTGTCCCCAGGGAAGCGGACGGCCCTAGCCACTCTTATCTTCTCCATCCCAGGACTAAGCATCCTTGCAGACCTGGGGGACTCTGGAGCTGGGAAGATCTGAAGGGCCTGTGCAGTCCTGTCCCAGGCACAGTGCAGCTGAGCAACCTGAGGCCTAGGGAGGACTGAGTCCTCCTTAGGAGGGGATGAGAAGAGTGCTGACTGTTTAAAAGTGCTTAACACAGCGGCCCATGGCAGTGTTTCTGGCCCTGAACCCAGACCATCCAAATGGGTACTTAATAATCCTCAGAACAATGCTATTCGTCCCACAAGCTGCTGGTCTAAAAATGGTCCTGTCTAATTGCCATGGTGTCAGGATTAATTGCTTGCCTGAGTGTATTTCAAGGGAAAATTTTAAAACCAACAACGATATTAGGACATCCAACAGGCTTACACTTTTCAGGCAAAAAGCCCAATGTCAGTGAATGTGGACATCACAAAATATGATTCCTAACATTTTCCTGTCTGTCCCCCACCTTATCCCCAGCTCCTGCCACAGAGCTTCTGGAAATTCAGCAGTGCCCAGCAGGCAGCTGTGTGGTGTGGTCATTTAAAGGCCTTCTTCAAAATACTTACTACTTTTTGCAAGTGAAGATTCAGGCAAGATTCTGTGAGGCACAAGGGCCTGGGCCCCACGTGCTGAGCTGCGTTGGTTCATACAGTCACCAGCTGTTCATCAGCCACCTACTGGGTGACAAGCCCTCCCCTGGGCTCGCCATAGGTCCTGAGTGGGTGTGCATCAGTTCAAACTGAAAATCATCACCTCTAAAGGGTGAAAGACAGATACCCTGGAGTAACTTGCTGGCCATCAGACACCCCCAAGCTAGGGACAAATGGCATGATGGCACTGGTCATCTTTGGCTAAGGGTCTACTGTAGGACTCTGTGTGATGGTAAATCATATAATAATTGCATGATCTCAGTTAATCGTCATAGCAGCTCTACAGGTACCACTTTTCCCACTCCCCAGATAGTCTCTGTCACCAACCATGGCCTGAACACCACACAAGTGGCCTGGACTGTGGCTGACTTCTGCACTCCCCTCTTCCTTGCCTCGCTTCCGCATCCATGATGACTGCAAAGCCCAGTCTCATGTGTCCTCTGCCTCACTCTGTCTCGCAGACTCCCGCAACTCCAGGTGATGCCTTTCTCCCATCTTCATCCCAGACACTTCCGGCGAGTGCAGATGTGTTTGGTTCTGTACCTTTCGGCACTGCTGCTGTACCCTCAGGTAAGTAAGCCCTCTTCCACCAGCCTTCCTTCCTTTGTCCTCCGTGCACTGTGCGGAAGAGAAAAAGATGACTGATGCAGCTGAAAAACCACCCTGAAATGCCTGCGGAAACAGCATTCCCATCTGCAAATCTTTAGTGACACTGAGCAGCTGCCATGTGGGTGAGGACTTAGAGGTCAGGTACCAGGATTTCCTGCGCACTGACTGAAATTTAGCCTTGTCTTTCACATGGAATGTTCAAGACTCTGGGGGTCAGGAACAGTGTTGGGAACATGGTATCCACTGCAAAGTAGTGCAGGTCCGTTTCCTCCTGTGGACATCAGCAGAGGGAGAGAAGCTGTGAGAAGGAGAAGGGACGAGCCTGCTCTCCTTACGTCTCTCAAAACCTGAAAGGTAGAAGGGATCCTGTTTGTTCAGTGCTGACTCAGGAAGTGGCGGAAGGGAACTCAATGGCACAAGACCCAACTGCTAAGTGTGAATTGGGAAGTGGATGGAACTCAATGATTTAGAAAGCATTTCTTTGGTTTTCCAAATATTTTAAAAAAACATGTGTATGACTTTCACAACAGGCAAAATTATCTGTAGGAACAGTAATGCAGGTGAGTTTTAAATGCGTGGGACCCCAGGATCATACCTGCTTTCCATGGTGACTGGCACTATGGTGGCCAGGCCACTGTACTTAGAAATGCCCAAAGCTGGGGTCCTTCTGTTCTTCACCATCCTGGAGGAGTTTGTGTTTTTCCTTTAATTACATATTTCAGAACAGTGACTTTGTCTTTGTTTCTTGACTTTATTTTTATAAATGGCAGATAAGAGTTTAAGTATTTTAGAGTACAAATCCTCTTGCACATTTTTCTATAAATAATTACTTTTAATTACATAGTATTAGAAGCTAATTCTTGTCACCAAGTACAAACCTTGCTTTTATTGGAAGTGGATTAAAAATTCATGGTATCTTCTGAAACAGTTATTCTTCATGGACCAAGAGATCATTATGAACTTCTAGAAGCAGCAGAGGTTGGTAGTGACTAGATGTGACTTACAGTTTAGAATCTGCATGTAGCCTAGAGATTTATTAATTGCTGAGTTTCCCAACAGAATCTCCTTTTGCTCCTCTCTGCAGTCATGACATGGCTGTGATGACTCATGTTCCTATTCTGAAATGAACAGTGATGTCTCCTTGGGATTAGTGCAGTACAATACAGTGTGTCACTTGATATCAGAACATTTTCCATCAGAAATGGAACACTGCTGTGCTTCAGCTTGGTCTTTAGAATACCCAAGCTTTGTCACCATTGTTTGTCTGTAAAGATTCTGGGATAGATGGTGGAAACTCTAGGGCCCAAACTCACTCAATTCCAAGTATGTTCATTCCACACATGTTCTCCGAGTGCCTACTACATGCCTACTCCGTGCTCGGGTCATGTTGGTAAACATGACAGATGGAGAGCTTACCTCCTATCAGGGATACAGGAAATACCACAACAGTGAGTAACTTGTACAATGTTAGCAAATGGTGAGTGATACGGATAAAAGGAAACTCAGAGCAGCAGATAGTGCCCTGGAGTCCAGGTCAAGGAGCTTGTGATCAGAAGTGCCAGATATGGACCTGGCATTGGGGTGAAGATGGTGCTAGGTGCAACTCCATGCTCCTCCTGCATTAACACTGACTTGAGGCACTCTGAGGACCTGTCTGTGCAGTCCAGCACCTCTCTGCCTCTCCCCGGCCTATGCCACCTTAGGGGCTTGAAAACAGATTTGCTCTTGCTACCTACCAGCCACTTTGCAAACTGTGATCAAGCTACATCTTTGAGTTGTTATAAAATTGATTATGTCCTTGACTTCAACTTTTGGAATAGGAGTCTAAAAAATTAACTTCAATTAGTACATTTTTGCTTTCATACTATACTTAAGAAATGCTTGCAATGTGCTTCAGTTGGTGTGAAATTATCTGCCTGCTCCCTTTCCACCTTTAGCTGGTCTTAAAAATCTCCGCAGCTGGTGCCTCTCCACCTCCCTGCCACTGACTGTCCAGCCAGGGGGAGCGAAAGGGGCCAAGAACAGGGCTGTGTCACACAGTGGGTGAGCCGCTGGCTGCGCATGTTCTGGCTCTCGTAGGCTAGTTTTGCGTCCTGCTCAGGTTTTGGAGGCGGATGAGAGTGAGCAGGAGTGGGAAGGAGTCTCATGATGTTGCCAGGCTGGGCTCGATCCTCGAGTACTCTGCCTCAGCCTTCCAAGGAGCTGTGATTACAGGTAACGGGCCAGGCGCAGCCATTTTTTAAATAAGCTTTAGACTCCGAGGCAAATTACTTAAGCTGTCAGAGCCACGATTTCTTCATCTTTACACCTGGATTAAAGAAAAAAAAACCACCCTGCAACAACAACAATATCAGGAGTCAATATCCGGAAAATCAGATGAGAAAGTAAAATTCAGTGCTGTGAAAACCACTGGTGCATTGTAGATACTAGAGATGTAGCATGCTGCTGTTGCTGTTAGTTTGGCTTCTAAAGTAGAAAAAAAATCTTCCTTCTTGGAATTGTAATGTGTCTAGTGAATTTTTTTAGGTTTCAGTCTTTGGGCTGCTCATGGTGCAGGTCCACTGGGTGCTGTGGGAAGCAGACTTGTGGACACAGGTTCTGCCCCTAATTCTCAACTGAGTCCCCTGCTGAGCTTCCAGGAACTTACTGCAAAAGGGATCATCCCAACTTCACCCCCTAGAGCTGTGCCAAGGATTGCACAGTGGACACATCAGGTAGAGCGCAGGTAAGGGCAACGAAAGGGGCGTGCAAGCAGGTGTGTGCTGATCACAGGGCACTGACTTTGCTGCCCTGTGTGAGGGCAGGGAGTCCCCTCACAGAGCTCAGACAACAAGAATGCACAGTGCAGACCATCATTAAAGGATTGTCTTGAGGATCCGCTCCCCTGAAATGTAATTTAACTGAGGCAAGGGTTTCAGTTTTTCTATGTACTTCCTGCATCTCCAGAGACTAAAACAGAGCCTGACACTGATGAAGGTATTTTTGAATTTACAAGAAATTCATTAAGTGAATAAAGTAGATAAGAGACACCATGCAAGTTCTGTATGGCTCTTGTAGTCCTTTAGTGTTTTTCTTATATTTTAGTTTGCCATTTTTTTCTTTTTCAAATGACGTGGGTGCCACAGCTGCCAGCATCTAGTTATGAATTGCAATTTTCCACACTTTATAGACCTATCTGGGAGGCAGTCAGGCAGGTGTCCCCTTCGGTTCACAGCAAGGAGGTTTATGATTGATCTGAACTCCGTGCCATAAACAGATGCTCCTTGCCATCTCCTCCCTCCGCTGTTGCACATTAACAAGTAAGTGGTTAACAAGTTGTTAAGTGGTGGCAGTGGCAGCCAGCAAGTGGCTCCCTGAGTACAGTGCTGCCACAGTTGTGCTGCTGAGATGGCCCCTTAGGCATGTACCATTCCACATGGCCCTGGGACAGCATGGACTGCAGGGAGCCCACCCCAGCAAAGGTAGGGAGACCTGCGCGCCCCAAACATGGTACCCAATTGCTCTATGCTACCTTTTTCTCTTCTTAATATTGTACTTTGGTCTGAACAGATGGCATGAAGCCAGGGAGACATGCTAATAGCTCACTCCAGAAAAGTGTACACAGACCATCTGTTATTTCCTTGTTTAAAAAAAAAAGCAAGAAGGACTGGAAAGAACAGAAACAAACTTGTCACCGACAATAGAATCCTGAGAGATCCAGCCCTGGTAGATTTTGGCGTTCTGTTATATTCTTGGGAAAATGCAGTAAAGTCATAGATTCCTTTAGGACCCATTTACCTTGAGGTAGACCCTTCCCCCAGACTGAAGCGTTCATGGGGCCACTGGTGCCTGCAGAGACTTGTGTGTGGAAAAAGGAGAGAAATATAGGGCTCCTGCAAGCACTTGTCCTGGTCTGATGAGGGAAGCCATAATCAGGCAGATAGAGTACCGTGTCCCAAGTGTCGCAGTGGAGGGGAGCACACAGAACTGTGGAGCCCAGTGGACCAGCTGCAAGCAAAGGCTTTGGGCAGAGGGTATGGTGAACTGAGCCTCACATAGCAGACCAGGGTCAGCAGGGAGGGGCAGAGGTCAGCGACAGCCCAGCAGAGGACACAGGGACAGCGGGTGGGTGGTATTCTCAGCTGCTGCGGAAAGGGGAAGACAGGATACCGAAAGCGGTGATAAAGACGTAAGAGGGAACTGACTGCCAAGACGTAAGAGGGAACTGACTACTCGCCAGCTACACCCAAGCATGTGAGCTTTATGCTCAGACAGCAAAGTACCATATGAATGGCCCCCGACCTACCTCACAATGATTCAGTTTCAGATTTTTCAGCTTTACAATGGTGAGAAAGCAGTATACATTCAACAGAAACTGCACTTTGCATCTTGCTCATTTCCCAGGCGAGCAACCTGTGGAGTGACACTCTCTCCCAATACCGGGTAGTCACAGGGAGATGTCGCTGCCACTGAGCCACAGAGCCACAGAATCAGGGCTGTCAACAGCAGATGAGCTACGGTGTGCTGTGTGCTAAGCTGAGAAGTTTGTGAGATTAAATGATTCCTCGGCTTTGCAGTATTTGCAACTTACAGTGGGCTTGTAGGGGGACAGATGACCTCCTCAGACAGCAAGGAGCACTTGTATCTGTATTTTAGAACAGTCTGTGGTAATAAGGAAAGAGGGAGAGTGGAAGCAGAGCTAAGATAGGCTGGATAAAACTGAAGTCCCCTACCCACTCAGCAGTGTGGCATTGACACCATTGAAAGACCCACAAGTAGGTCTCTATGAGACCCATTTGCAATGCCAACTTTCATGGCTTGCAATGAAATTCATAGATAGTAATGTGTTTCAATAAAGAGACACCCAGGCTGAGCATACTACAAGGTGTAGTAACTAGTCAGCTGCTCAGACCTAAATCAGAGCCACCCCTGAAAGCTACAGCTACCATTATACTTCCAGCAAAGCACCTGAACTTCAGGTGCAAGTCCAGCCCCATGAGAAGTGTTTCTGTCGAAATGGTGAAAGCCCCTAGAGTGTTCCAAATGAAACGAAATAAAATCTGCTCTCTGTATACACTTGCTTCATTCCTAAAATATCAGAACTGTCTGAAGAACCTAAATGTCCATGTAGTTCACGTTCTAGACTCAAACGATGGTGACCAGGATGTGGGATAATGCTTTGTTGTGTTCATGTGTCTCCCACAGTTTAGGACTCATTACAGTGCTAGAAAGGGCCCACTCACCCCACAGTTACAGGACAAAGCACACGCTTCGAATTTTTCAGTTATCCCTAGGGGGCAGTAATACTGCCATTGACAATAATTGCACCATATCCAAGTAAATCAGAACATAAGAAAAAACAAAGGGGCAGAGCTCTTCATCTCTTGGTGGATTCCAACTTTGAAATTTCATCATCCATCTCTCTACCCCTCCTGCTTCAGCACAGCTGGACTAAAGGACTTCACAAGGATGTTTTTTCGTGTAATTGTTATCTCTCTTCCTTATTCCATAAAAGCATGTAACACTCCTACATGAGCCAGCAGGAAGCTGGTGTGTCCTGTTTGTGCCCTGTGGATCCTCCTCTGGGGGTGGTATGTCATGCAGGATGGAATGGACCCCTTGCCAGGAAGTGCCCAGGCTTTGAATGCTGACTTGACCCAGTGTCAATCAAGTGAAGGGAAGGTGGGTCTTAGGCTAGACTGTGGTGTGCAGCACCTTCCTCACAATTTCCTTGGGTTCACCAGAGTCTCTGCTGCAACCCAGGATTTGATCAATACCACATCACCCATCCAGCATCCCTATGGAGGTTGCTAGGATACCCTGGGTCCACACCTCTTCCGGTCCTGTCTCACTACAGCTGCGAACTCCTTCTGGCCATCATGAAAACCTTTGTGTTGTGACATTAGGTGAAGCTGACTACATACCCTCAGCTCTGCCTGGGTGGCCACTTGGCTTCCAGGCTTACTGCCCAGGCAGGTGGCCATTATATCTCCTAGGACACATGGAAACCCCAGATACATATGGGAGTTTTCTGTGGACCTGAAGTGTGCTGAAATGTTCTTTGATGAGCCACATCCAATGACTGTAAAACAACAGAAATTAGTCTTGGGCATCTGGGTGAAAGTGGCAGGCTTGGGGAACAGATCACCTCAGTTTTAGATCCTGATCCCACAGCGCACAAGCTACCTGACTGTGAGCAAGCTGCTTTTCCTTTCTGAGCACCAGTTTCCTCATCCTCAGAGGCCGAAGATACCCACCACGCAGGGACTGTAAAGATGTTACTGGTGTGCTGTAGGCATTTGTAAGCCAAAATTACTGCTGTGGCCATTAATATTGTAACAAATGTCATTTGTGCTCCTGTTAAAAACAAATGCACCAAACAATTATCATGATAATATATGCGGGTACATGCTTTGGAATTTTCTAATGCCCAACCTGTGCCCCTGTGTAAAGTGCTCTTGAAGAGACAATAAACTTCATGTTTTTAATTCTCTAGAATAATAATAACGCAGAAATAATGGGCCGTAATATCCATGTCTTTCCTCAGTGCATGACTGTTACTTAACAAGAAGGTACTGAGTGTTTTAGAGGCTCTGCCTTATGGAATCATACCATCAGCCTTTACAGATGGCTCACTGGTGTTAGTGCAGCACTCCACACCTGGATTGTGTCATCTCAGTCTTCAGAGCAGCACAGTGAGACAGAAGGCATCTTGGGCCCCTGTTAGGGAGAAGGTCGTGTAAAGTTAAGAAACACTTTTTACATTGGAACATAAGAGCTGGCAGTCTGAATTTCGGCCTAAGCTTTGGAAGTTCCACCATTCCAGTCTGTTTTTACTGGGTATATTGCTGTGATGCTGAAAGGTTTTGTAACCTGGCTTTCTAAAGCCAAGACTGACTTCTAGAGTGTGTGAGCAGGTGAGAGCCAGGTGAGAGCCTGAAGTGCCTGCTTTGCTCTCCGTGCTCTGCCGCTCGGACACACTGAATGCTGAGGCTGTGAGACATGGGGACCCGCTCATGCTGTGGAATGTTTCTCTTGTCCCTTGCACAGCTGCAGGGCTTGTCCCCTTTCTGCATAGCAGTCTCTCTGGAGTAGCCTCCCTGGCCACTTGTCTAGAGCGAAGGCTCCTGGACAGCATCCTTCAATCCCTGGCTCCCAGGCTGGTATTCAAAAGGTGATAGACACGCTCTGTCCATCACTGGAGCTCGCAAACTCCCCTTGCCTGGCACCTGACCTCCTTCTGTTCTTCCAGGTTATGTTGCAATGGGCGCCGTCCTCCCATCCTTCTGGGGCCAGCAGCCCCTCGTCCAACAGCAGATCGCCATGGGTGCTCAGCCACCAGTTGCTCAGGTGATGCCGGGCGCTCAGCCCATCGCATGGGGCCAGCCGGGTCTCTTTCCTGCCACCCAGCAACCCTGGCAAACTGTGGCCGGGCAGTTTCCTCCAGCTGCCTTCATGCCCACACAAACTGTTATGCCTTTGCCAGCTGCCATGTTCCAAGGTCCCCTCACTGCCCTTGCAACCGTCCCAGGCACGAGTGACTCCACCAGGGCAAGTCCACAGACCGACACATCCAAGCAGAAAATGGGGAAAGAAATGTTTAAGGATTTCCAGATGGCCCAGCCTCCGCCGGTGCCCTCCCGCAAACCTGACCAGCCCTCCCTCACCTGTACCTCAGAGGCCTTCTCCACTTACTTCAACAAGGTTGGGGTGGCACAGGATGCGGATGACTGTGATGACTTTGACATCTCCCAGTTGAATTTGACCCCTGTGACTTCTACCACGCCATCGACCAACTCACGTGAGTGCTCTTTGCTTTGGACGTAGGATCCAGTGAGAACAGGGCCAGGTTTCTGGGGATTGAGGATCTGAGTCAGAGAACTCATCTCACTTGCTCTTCTGTCTTCTGACCGTCAGGAGAGCTGCCAGCCCAGGTGCCAGGCACAGCGTACGCACCTCCATAGGCTCAGCAGTGCCTCTTCCTTGTACCATGCTGGTGCAAAGCTTTGTTAGACATGTTCGACAAAGCAAGAGATAGTCATGGTGAGGTTCAAAGACAAACATAATAGACGAGGTGATAGAGCTGAGTACAATTCACCATTTCCTGCCCCTTTGGACTGTGCTAGTGTTTGCTCATTCATTCACTTGTGTACATCCCAATTTATGATACACAAATTTGGGTCTGGCTTATAGGAATGAAGAGTGGAAAATGTGAATTTTTTAACATTTAGGAACAAAGGGCCAGAGATTTAGCTCAGTGGCATAAACACCTGCCTGGCAAGCCTGAGGTCGTGAGTTCAATCCCCAGTACAAAAAAAAAAAAAGAAAAAGAAAATAGGAACAAGGTGTAGACATTACAATGGAAAGAAGATCAGGAGAAAGTTGAAAGCAGTGTTGTGGCAACTGTGAGGTTTCACCTATCTGTGCTCCACCAGATTTCACTCAACACTTCAGTGTCACGACAAGAAAATATTTGAGGAGTGGGAAGCTCTCCACTGAGGAGCAGGCTGCATCTTTTTTTCTTATTAGTTTTATGCCTCGGGCAAGTAGTTTTATTTCTCTGAGCCCCATGTTCCTCACCTGATGAAGGCTGTAGGTTATGAAAAGCATTTAGTACAGGTCCTAAAACACTCCATGCCCACAACTCTGGAGTGTTATCTCTTGTGAAGTGGTTTTGGTTAGAGTGCTGGACCAAGGTTCCTGGTACCAGATCCTTTACAACTGCCCGTGTCCATGGCAACCACATGCCTTTTCCGAAGTGCAGGGAACTGGCATAATGTCAGCGCGTCTCCTTCTACTTTCCACATTAAGTGATTCTATCCCAGGTGTCTTCTCGGTATCAAGAAAACAAAATGACACAGCGAAGTCAGAATCCAGATACGTGGGAGCGTTTAGTGATTGTTTGACACACTTCAGAAAGGTGTTCCGGTGACTCAGCCTATACCTTGACAAATGACAAAGGAATAGAAAAGCTTATGGTACAATGAGTTTGGCATTTTCATTACTGTCACTGGTGATACGGATCACTGCATGGCCAGCACTGTGAATTGTCAGGAAAAGCCTAATGTTAATACAATTAGATTGTGTCATTTCAACCAGGTGCAGAATAATGTTCTGAAAATTAAAGCCTGAGATGTGTATAAACAACCCTCTTGCACACAGGCAAGTGGGCATGTAGTTTCTACATGGTGGGGGCATCTCTATTAACTCTAACTCATAGAGTTTCAGTGAGGAACAATGAATAAAATATTAAATGCTAGAGAAATAACAGCCATGCATAAATGTGTAAGCATCTTTTAAAAACAAATATCTTTTTCAGTGGAATTGAGTGCCAGCTACAAGCAAAAAAGGGAAGCTTAGATTCTTGAGACAGGGGATATGTCTTTACATATCCACACTTTGCATAATGATAGCAGAATGAGAAAGGTTGTAGAGAATAAAATGACCAAAAAAGGCCATTTAGCTGTGGCTGAGCTTTAGAGCAGGGTTTGGAACCTTGGCACCGCTGACAGCTTGAGTCAATAATCCTCTGCTGTGGAAGGAGTCCTGTGCGTCCTAGGATGTCTCGTGGCAGTCCTAGCCTCTACTCACTAGATGAAAGTGACATTCCTCCCTTCCCTCTAATTATGACAATTGAAAATGACTCCAGACGTTGCCAAGTATCCCCTGGAAATGAAATCGCCCCAGACTGAGAGCCACTGCTGCAGGGCACAGAGGTACTCTATAAAACCTCCTAAGTTTAACACATGCATAAACTCTAAATTATATTCCTCATTGATTTCCCTGGGCAAGTATGAGCAATATACCTGTCAGAATTGGCAGCACACCCTAGGTTCTTGGCCTTTAGTAAGTATTAAACCACTTCAAATACAATGCAGAATCCAACTAAGCTAATATTTATTAAACGTGTACTCCCCATCAGGCTGTTTCTGTATAGCTTTAAGCCCATTATAACTCGTTTATTCCAAAAGCATTTCAGGAAACACAACAGACTTCCTTTCGAATAAAAATAACTTAATGTTTGTCTTAAAGAAAATGAGTGAAACCAGTCTTTATATTCTCTTATCTACCAGAAACCCCTTCAAAATGTTTTCAGTAAAGAACTGGGTGGATCAAAAGTGAACCCCAAACAGAAGCAGAAAAGCACAGCTAAACCAAATAGTGCTACAGGGTATTGTGTTATACCTTGCGGCTACTGTTTCATAGCTGGATTGACCCTGAGCATGGATCCACACCTGTTTGAGTTGCTGACACTGGGGAAGGGGACACGGTACAGCTCCTGGAAGTCACTGGTGCTGGGGAGATTAATGGATGGGATCTGCTATCATGTGACCGACTCATTTGTACATTAGGAAAAACAAGGGTTTGAAATAACATCATTATTTAACATGTAAGTTCATCAGGGCAAAAAGATGCACACTGAATTTTATAGTCTTTCACTGTCTGATAGGCTACTAGATTTTCGAAGCTCTAGAAAGTTACAGCAAGGAGGCCTTATCACTGGGCCTGGTATTCACCTACTAAATGAAGCCATACCCCCTCCTCCCTTGACACTAACCCAGTGACTGGTATTTTCTATGCTGGATGAGACATTATTAGAAGAGTGTTTTCCAGTAGAATATTTGCTGTAAACCCCTGGGCCAAATGAGAGGAGGGAATCATGGAAGCCAGTACAGCAACTGCACAGTCTTTCAAAGCACCAGCTGTTGTCAGCCACACTCACCCTCCCACACCACTTCTGGGTCCTCTGAGTTCTCTTTGTGCAGCACATGTTTACGGATTATTATGTGCCAAGGTGCAAGGCCTTGTCCTGCCAGATGTCAGGCACAGGTTAGCAACCTTCACTTTCCTTACCTGTGAGACTAGGATGACTCCCACCTCAAAGAGGCTCTGTGGAGTTAGAGATACCGCACATAGATTTTTGAACAGTATCCTATGCATGAAAGGTTCTCAGTGAATGTGCACTCAGATGAGGACAGAGGGAGAAAGCAAGCCAGGACCCAGTGGCTCTCAAATTGTGCACACATCAGAATCACCTACAGGGAGGAATTCATTAAAACACAGGGCTTCTGATCCAGTAGAGCTGGGGTGGACCCAAAAGTTGGTGTCCTAACAAGTTCCCAGGTAATTGTCATCCCTTCAGAATGGCTCCGTTGGCCCTTGATAGTGATGAGTTCCTTGCTTATGACCAAGTTGTGGGAGGACAAGATAAACATGGGCAGAAGGAGGACTCACACATTTAGCCGACTCACTTGGGATGGAGAAACGAGCCCTGTGTTTTGATTCATACACAGTGTTGCCTAAGTACAGAAATTCAAGGCTCCCACACTGCTGGTTGCAAACCAGACTAGAACAGAACCAAATCACATTTCCCCATAAGGTCAACATCAAACCTAACCACTGAATTCAATTCGGTTCTCATCCAATTTGGTTTGCATCCAGAATTGTGAAGGAAATCAAGTTCGTGAAGTGGGGCACCACTGTATAAGCAGTTCCCTGAGGTTTCTAGGGGGTCCAGAAGGTCGTGCCAGGCACTTAAGATGTTTCCTCTCTGTGTGTGGTTTCTATGTAGCTCCAACCCCAGCCCCTAGGCAGAGCTCTCCATCCAAATCCTCTGCATCCCATGCCAGTGATCCAACCGCAGATGACCTCTTTGAAGAGGGCTTTGAAAGTCCCAGCAAAAGCGAAGAGCAAGAAGCTGTAAGTGACTGGTTTGTTCTTCTGTCTTCTTTTGCATGTTTTATATTTACCTTAAAATTAAAACCTCTCTTTCTGAAACTGACAATGCGTGTAGAAGTTTACATACAAGAAAGTTCCGGCTCCAACTCTGCAGTGCTAAAAGGCTGCTAAACAGGCTTTGTTTTATGTTCCAATGAGTGAGCCAGAAAATGCTGTCCTTTTGTTAGATTTTTACAGGCTTTTGCATTGGTGGGGTGGTATCCTTTGACTAAAGTTGTACCCCTTTAAAATAACTGACTGTGTATGCTGCATGAAAATATTCCTAATAGTCTAGTAGTTGTTCAAATGAAAATAAAAGTATTATCTTCTTGTGTTCTAGCCTGATGGATCGCAGGCCTCCTCCACCAGTGATCCCTTTGTGGAGCCCAGTGCTGAGCCCAGTGGTGACAATGCAAGTCCACAGGCCGGTAGCTAGATAGTGCAGGTCTGGGTAGGTATCTGTCCTTTTTAATCTCCTTTACCCCGAAGTCTACTGCTTTCGCTTTTGCTTGTTCTTTACTTCCAAGGTCATATTCATGATGTCTGCACCCACTTCTTGCCAGTTTATTCCGATGTTTGCACCTTTTCTTCTTGGCTGAGCTCCATTCCTGATGTTGGCACCCTCAGTCCTCGCCTATTCTGTGTCACTGATATTCACACCATTTCGCCTTGCCTGTGCTAGTTCTTGATGTCTGCACCATGTCAGCTTGCCGGAGCTGTATTACCAGTGTGTGGACTGTGTCTCCTTGCCTGGTTTCTCCCTCTCGCTCTGCTTTTCCTCTTTGATGAATGACCTTTGACATATGCAAGGACACAGGGTTGGGGGATGGAAGTGGGAAATGGTCATGCTTTATTAATGATATCGTCTAGTGGGCGGTAGTGAGGGAATGATGCTCACTCAACACTGCTCAATGTGGCTTATGTTTCTGAAAGCAGCATCACTCTGAAATGGACACATTCTGCCCAGCCTGATGATTTCTCAGTGAGCTGCAGTGCAGATGCTTTAATCTTTTACACAAAATGTCACTGCATTTGCCTACGTGGCACAGATCTAAAGAGGTCACCAATCAAACATACCGAGAAGCCAGACTATGACACAAAACCAAGCAGTGCTTGAAATAAGATTGATTGGGATGTAAGATCATGGTAACCCTTTTCATCTAGCCAGAAAGGGGCCTGCACCCTCTTCCCATGTGAAAGTGAAATTCAAAGCCCAGAGATGTGGAGCTGTCACTTCTGAGGCTCTGCTGTCTGCACCTGTGCTGTAGCCTGTAGTTTGCCACCAAGTCACTTCAGATTCCATCAGCAGCTACTTGTAGAGAACTGTACTTACATTTACTAGAAGTGGCTTTTGGCACTTGAATTTCAATACATCTGATTTGATCGAAAGAAAGAGGAGCAGATGAAGCGAAGCTTCTCAGGAGAGAAGTATACCTTATCACCCAGACATGATTTCTAAGGTCACTCCTTGACAAATGTGTTCAATTTTCAGTTGCTTTCCTAGTTTTCCATAAACATACAGGGCTGCAAGGCCATACCCAGAGAGCTCCTTTCTTTAGACCTGAAAAGTATGGTCAGAGCCATTAAAATGGTAAACAGTTTTCACTGTTCATAAATGGATTCTGAGGCTACCTCAGAATCTCTGTCCATGCATAAGTTATTGTGACAGTTATTGAAAGCTAATACAGTATTTTGAAAGTGGATTGTATTAATAGATCATATGATTAAAGAACTTAACACAGTAACTGTGTATTTTTGCCATACTTTATATGAGGACAACAGCACATAATACTACATCATGCTGTGCAAAGCCCTGTTATGGCCATTTATAAATTCAGTCTTGCAAAACTGATTTGGGAGCTGGCCTGTGAAAGGCAAAGTCAAATGCTCCAGGAAAGAAAAACGTTGGAGATTATGGGTAGACCCTTTTGGCTAAATCCCCAAGAGGTGTTCTACCCCTTATGTATGTTACACTTCGAGTAGAGGTGACATTCATCAGAATAACAGCAAACATCATACTAAAATTGAAGTTCTTCTAAAAAACAAAGATGATGCACACCATTTGCAGGTCAGTGTGTCAAACCTTGTCTTCATGAGCCTCTTCAGCTTGGAGCAGTTACACAAGCTCACTGGTCACAGGCCTTCAGTCTGTTCACCTTCAGCGCTGCATTCAGCGTGCCAAGCCACGGCCAGGGTGTGAATGGCAGTAGCGAGGTAGAGCGGTGGGAGCTCAGGATTTAGCACGTGAGTTTGGATCCCAGCTCAGCTACTTAACAGTGGGACTCTTGGGCAAGAGCCATTACTTCTTTCGAATCTCAGTTACTTTATCTGGTAGAGGAAGCTTACATTATGATGTAAACAGATAGTATATCTTCAGTTTGTAGCATAGAGACAGGCACTGAGTACTCAGCTTAAACATTGTAGATGCTCAGGTAGTATTTTCTGAGTTCAGAATCTGGCTACACTTCTTGCTATGTGACTTCGCCAAGATTTCATAATCAGTCTCTAGTCCTGTTTTCTTCATAAGGATAAAAATAATGTTCACCTCATAGGGTTGCTGTGTGAACTAATGAGGCAGTGTATGTGGAGTTCTTAGTACAGTGCCTGGCACATAGAAAACACCCAGTAGATGCTAGGTGCTATCGTCATCCCCACCACTCCCACCACCATCATGAACACCACCACCATCACACCCTAGTCTCCATCATCATTACCCCACCACCATCACCACCACCACCACTCCATCGCTACTACCATCCCTACCACCACCATCAGCCCGACTATAATCATCATTATCACATGTGTTCAAATGCTCTGCTTTCTACTGTTCGAACTTTATACCTTCAGCTCTTATGTTAGATATGGTCACTTCCTGGGAGATTTTGCTAGATTCTTTCTCCCTCCAGATAACCAATTTTCAGTTGCTTGGAAACAGCTTGAGGTGAAGGGCACCCGCTTGATAGCTGTATGGTTTTCCTTGTCACATAATCAGAATGACACCAGGTTGAACCTTTTCACTTGAAAAACTGGTGAAGACTGAGAGTCACATGTAAATGGTAAGCCCCTCCTAGCTGTGGTGGAAGGCCAGTGTGTGATCTAGAGGAAGCAACTCTTCCCTACGTAAGCATAGCACAGCCATTTTGTAATCCCTTCTAAGACCTGTGTGCTAAGGGGCTGACAGCCACCTCCTAGACAGGTCCCCTGCAGCATCCACAGCCAACGTGACACTTTCTAGGGCCCTCTGCCAAGAGGAGCATGAGGATCTTTTTCTGTCCATCTCCTACACCCATCCACCCGTCACCCAACTACAAACTTACCAACTGCAATTTTTTTAGTCCTTTCTGGACATTTGGAAAAGGACTACCATGCAGAGACAGGTATGGCCATGGCTTTGTTGTGCCCTCTGTCTCCTACAGTAGAAGAGCAGAAGCCCCCGCCTTCTTGTCATCTTTGCATCCATTATCTCCAGCAGCTTTTTCATCAGAACTAGCCATCTAGCTCTCAATAAGTAGGGCTGTCGTCTGTTGATAAGTTAAAGCCATATCCCTCCAGATAAGAATAAACAGACAAACCCAATCCCTGCAGATGGAGGCTTCAGTTCTATTTTAGCAATAAAGGAAAATATCTTCAATTATTTCACTTTTTATCCTCTACCTTCCCATCTGGGAGAATCACGTGTCTTTGAAAGACTGAGTCAATAGGGGCAGAAGAGAACCAAAATAATATTATAATGGCTGTATGGGAATGGCAGGTAATTTATACTTCACTGATGTGTTGCAAGAGCAATTTTAAGGGCGAAATGTTAGCTTTTGAGGAGTTGAAAGAAAAATGAAAACATTTATTTGGTTAAATGGCTAAGTAAATAAATTGCCTATCAGACTTTGCCAGCTGTCAAATCAAAGTAGCATCTGTAACAATGCGAATTGTTCAGTCTGTCTGCCTTTGTAACAGTTGATATTGCAATAAATAACAACTCACTGTCATTTTTAAAATACTGATCTTCGTAGCGGGACCCAAGGCATATAAAGTATTTCCTGGTAGAAGTTTTAGGGTCCAAGTGGAAAGAAAGCAGAACTGCAGATGCTTTAGGAGAACACTTCTTTTTTTTTTAAGGGAGAAAAAGAAACACACAGGGTTGAAGGCACTTGTATATGAGCATAAATCCAAAGCAGGTGACCTTAGGCAAGTATTGCTCGCCTTTTGTGGAGAAGCACAGATAATTGTCCCAGGTCCCTTTCCAAGCTGTCTAAGAGTCACATAATATAGATATGAAAGTGTTTTGTTAACTGTACAGGTAAAATGTGTGCATTTGGGATTACCAAACAACAGACCCTAAAGTAAAGAATCAGCAAATAAATAAATAAAATCTGACCATCTCATGGTTAGAGAATTCAGAAGCAGTGTAACCTAAAGCTTTGGGAGGAATGGAGTCCTACATCTTCAGACCTTCATAAGGAAATAGTCTTTGGGATATCATAGCTAGAAAACTGCTGGGAAGTTTCCTACAGGAAGTGGCCAGGGTCTAGATGCAGGTAGTACCTACCAGGATGGAGAAGTGGACTTGGAGCTAAGAGACAGCTAAAGGAGGAAATGAGCAGGAGATTAAATTTAAAGGGACATGATAGGTAAACAGCAGGACAGAAGAGTGGCACCCAGTTTCCTGATGCAGGGACCAGTTGGTGCCAGTCCCTGTCCTGCAGAACCCAGAGCAGCTTGCTTGAACAGAAAGGCGGGACCAGTCAAGCTTGAGATGTTGATCAGATTTCCATGTAGAATTGCCAGTGTGCTGCTGGATGTGACCGCTGGAGGTCTGGAGAGAAGTCAGGCTACACTTGAAGCCTGTGTCATGGTTTCCAGTAGTTGGAGTAGTGGATGCAGGAAAAATACACTGATCATGTAGATCGGCAGTTGACCAATGCTGTATTATTTATTATTCATGGAACATACATTCTATTCCAGCTACTGTACAGTCAGAGGAAAGCAGCAGAAGACAGTGCCTAAACAAGAGGGTGTCGCTGCGTTCCAGTAATACTTTAGTTACAAAAACAGGCAAACCCAAGAGCTGGCTAATGGTCCATTGTTTACTGCCTTCCTCTGACTGTAGTGTAATATTGTGGAGAATTTTCTACCACAAGACCTCACTTTCAGGCTGAAAGTGGTCAGAACCTTCGTTTTATCTTTTCATTAAAAGGAAGGTGAAGATTCCCACCATAGTCTCATAATCCCAGAAGGCAGAGGTTGCAGGTGAAAAAATAGAGCCCCACATGGATGAAATGCTGGGCTCAGTTCATGCAGGGACTGGCAAGGATTGCTGAAATCTCTCTGGCTCCAAAGCTTGCTCATTTTCCATAACCCATTTACACATGGATGCAGCAGATCTTTGAGTTATTTCTGCCTTATTTCCACTCTCCTGCATACCACCAACTTTTTATTTGCCAAAGCAGGAAATGTAACCCACACACATACACATGCACATGTGTGTACACACACACACACACACACACCCAAGGCTAAGCTGAGCTAACTTTGAGTTTTAAAGGGAAGAGAACGTGAGGCTACAGTTGCTGCTGCCCACAGCAATGTGCAGGGACCCACACTTTGCTCCTCTACCAGCTGCAGCCCACTGCTAACTTAGGTCGGTGTGGTCTCACCCCGTACCCTCCAGCTAGGCACAGATGGGCCTACTCAGCAGACAGATTGCATGACACCCACTGACCCGCTGTGAGACCACCCTTCTCAGCATGCAGTGTCACCTCTCCATTACTTAGGGTGGTGCCTCTTGACTTAACCTTTGCTAGGTGTGGCCAAGCATTCCAAGACAAATCCAATAAATACTAAATGGGAATATCATAGGAAGCACAGTGTAGGTGACTTTCAGGAGGGGCTTGTGATAGTGTCACACAGGAAGCTGTTTGCCTTTTTGCCTCGTGTCAGAGCTAGGAGCAGGGGGAGGAGTTAAGCAAGCGCAGACGTGGCAGTCCCGACCCTGGGCGCTGCCTGGCTCTCACTCTCTCCCACATGGTTTGCTTCCCACCCAAGGCCCCAGACTCCTCACCACGTGAGAAATTTGCCGTCAGACCAAGGCCCTTTAACGTCCTTTGAGTGGGGACACATGCTATTGGCGAGGACAGTAGGCCTCAAAAGACCTGTGTGTATTCACAGGAAATGCTGACGAAAGCAGATGCTGGGTGGGCGTTGGCTGAGAAGGATGCAGGGGAAGGTTTTAGGGTGAGGAAATGTCCTGGCGCTTGCATGGGTGTCTGCATTTGTCAAAGTCACTGAGCTGGACACTTAAATGGGTCCCTCCACTGTGTATAGATTATACCTCCGTGAAGTTATTTTTAAAATCAAAGAGAACAGGTACATTCATAGAGATGGAAAGAACACCTAGAGGCTACCTGGGAAGGGTAGAAGGGGTGGGGAGTTACTTAGTGGGTGTAGAGTTTTTCTTTAGGGTAATAAAGGACTTGGACCCCATAGGGATAGCTGCACATCACTATAATCAGTGCCACTGAACTCTGCACTTAAAAAGAGTAACAGTGGCAAACATTATGTTACATGTTATCAAAAATCTAAAACAAAAAGCAATCGGATTGTGTCCAGCCTCTGCCCTGTGCCAAGTGACCTTAGAGGAGTCCCTGAACCTATGAGCCTGGGCCTCGGGGCTGTGGAGATAAGAATGCCAAAGGTGTGGCCCCAGCTGGAGCGCAAGTGAGATGAGGTGCCTGTGAGAGGAAGGCCCCTCGTAGCCGGTACCAGTTCTGGACTCAGGAGCCAGTATTGCTCTCTTTTTAGGGGTTCGCCTGGCTGCTGTATGTAAGCGTGTAATCCACACCTACAAAACTCACTGGATGGTCTGCAAACAGCAGCGGCCCCTTCCCCACACAGCCTGCAGCCAGGCCTGTAGGTTAGCTCCGTGTGCGTGTTCACTCTGCACACTTTCTCTGGGCTGAGGCAGTGCCATTGTCAGATTTCGAACCAGAGAGCTTGTTCGTAGTTGCACCTGTGATCCTCAGAGGACGAGCAACATGGAGTGACACCATCAGTGACTGCCAGGCCCACAGCCGTGTCCTGCAAAGCAAGGGCATGTGTGTGCCCAGACGCAAGACCTAGCTTTCAGGGATGCCTCCCAGGGGACAGGCTCCCACTTGTGGGATGGGCACCTTGTGTTGTCCCTCAGTCCTTGCCTACTGCCCCTCTGCCAGTGGAGGCCCCTCCGCTCCCACGTGAGGACTGGGGCCGCCAAGGGGTTGAGTTTAGAGTGCCGAGGTTTCTGCAGGATGGCAAGACAGATCACAGGTCCTAACCAGGCAGCAGTATTCTGTTGTTGAAAACCAGGAGTTTCACATACATCAGCATCGGAGAAGGCCGCTCAAGGCCGATGACAGGGCAGGGCAAAAGGGCCTCTCAGCAGTCACGGCCAAGCATGAGCAAAACAAACAGCATCCAAAGTCCTGGCGCCACCCTTGCTCCATCCTTTTGGCCTCGCTCTGTCCTTCTGGCCTTCCAGAGAGTTGTGAGATAACCACAGACTGACCCCTCACCTCATGGCAGCATCCAAGCCACAGAAAAAGCGTCCATTTCGACCTTGCTCCAAATCCTCTATGGTGAGCCCAGGTCCTGTGAGAAGTCCTCGCTCACCCCATCTTGCAGGTCCTCACCACTGCACTCTTCTGCATGAAGTCAACCCAGTTTGTTCAGGGTAGGGGTGTTCCCACTGGCCTGTGACAGCGGGAGGAGCAGCTGTCACCTCCCAACAGCGCGCACCTGGGCTTGCAGTCTATTACTACAGCTTCAGAAAACGGGGTACGTTAAACTTCGGGTTGGCTTTGTTTCAGTTTTTACTGCCACATGTTTCCCTTGACTTTGTGGTCCTCTAAAGATACTAACATGTCAGAATCACAGATCAGCTTGAAACGCCTAACTGCTTGTTGGCTCCCAAAGAGAAGGGAACCTTGTATATGCACACCCATGTCTTCATCTTCCATGGGTCTAAGCTTTTTGCCTGGAATGTGGGGTCCTAGCACACAGGACACGGAGGTGCTCAGGGTGAGGGGTGGGACACACTCAGATGCTGGCGCAGGAGGAACACAGTGGTTGCCCAGAGCCCTGCCACTGTCCAGGAGTAGCAGGGCTCCCTTCGCTTGCAGAGCCCAGGAAGCCTTTGCTATTGAGCTGGGCTTAGCGTGACTCCAAGAGGACAAACAAGGCCCAAAGGTAGAAGGAAGTGCGCAAAGCCTCAGAGATAGGAGAAGCCTGCCAGGTTGGAGTGCACCCCACAAAGTATCGGGCAGAGGGGAAGTAGGTGAGGCTGGCGGGGAGTGTGGAGCAGCACAGGAAGGGCCTGAGTGCCATCCTGAGGCACACACACCACCCTCCAACCGTGGGGATTCTGGGGCCCTGTTTTAGGCAGGGGACTGAAGTGACCAAATCCATGTCAGAAAAATCATTCTGTCACAGGCAAGAAGAAAGTTTCCAAGCATGACTCATGCAGCTGAAGTTTGAGTGTTGGTTTATGGTCTAGAAGGGGTGTTTATTAGCTCTGCTGGACTATGAAGACTAATGGGCCTTGTGTGCCCAGATACAGAGCTTTGACCCTGCTCTGTGGGCGACTGAGGCCCTTTAAAGAGTTTCAGCAGGGACAGGCGTGGACACATCTACCAAAAGAAACCAAGAACACCCCTCCCCAGCATAGCATGGTATGTGCATACGTGATTCCATGTTGGCATTTTGGAATATTGAAAGTTGCTTGGCAACTACATCATGACCTTGCCAGAAAGCCAGTTTGGAAATTTCTAGATCAAATGATTTCTTAGCTCCCTTCTTACTCTGACAAGCCCAGATCTGTAACAAGGAAAGGAAAGCTATTGCCAAAGCATATAATGCATCATGATGTCAGGCTTTGGGACTATCTGCTGCTTGAGGTTTTCCACACCACCGCTCCCCTTCATTAGTGGGGATAATTGAGAGTTGACTTCGGTTGTTACTACTGTCATGATGGGTATTTGAAGCTAAATTCCAGCAAGGAGATGTGTGAATACTTATCTCAGCTGCAGAAAGTTAATGCAGTGTGGCATTAATTACCCTGCCCGAGCCTGCTGTCGTCTTCTGTTTTAGGTGTCATTCTCAGTTGGATAAATTAGCTTCCAAAATTAGAATACAGCAAATCATAGGGTGAGATCAAGGCAGCCTGACTTTATAAGGCATCCTAAAAGAAGAATGGTCCCAGAATGAACATCTACCCAGAAAACCTCCTGATGCATCTCTGAAGTCCTGCATAGGCAAAAGGAAATGCTTCCTCCATTTGCTATTCATGAGCATTCTCTGCTCCACTTTGGTTGATCCACCCAGCCCAGGACACACACACACAACAGACTTCATGTTTAACCTTACAACAGTTATTGGAAACAGGTCAAGATATTGGCAGGAAATAGATGAGGTATTTAATAAATCATCTTGCTGTAGATTTTCATCAATTCGATTTTGAAAGAATAAAGCCAAATTGAAGTGTGTTTAAAACGGATCAGAACAGCAAGGAAACCAGAAACCATGTCATAGTCACCCTCCAGTTCAGCATGCCTTCATTGAGGACCTACTGAGCTTGATCCCACGTGTGCAGTGGCAGAAGTTTCCCGTCGTCATGTAAGGACAGGAAACATGGGCTTCCATCCTTCCTGTCCCCAGAGGGGCAACAGGCTGCACTATTACTTCCGTTTCTAAAGGGAAAGCGAAGCCTGCAAATGAAAGGTTGGAGGGGCCGACTGACCTGCATCACATTAGAGTCAGGGGTCTCAGAGTGGGGCATGTACCTTCCCCCTGGAGGAATGCTCACAGACTGAGTCCTAGAGGAGCACACCCTGGCTCTGACCGCAGGAGCCTTAGCGTCCACTCCTGGCTTGGTGACTGACTGCTTGCATGGCCCCACGGAGACCGAAGCTCTCTGACCCAGGCTGAGAATCCTTACTTGAACAGTGGCAGACTGGAACCGTGTTGTGTAGGCCACTTGCACTCAGAGCAGAGCAAGCAGGACAGCACATTCCACACTGAGATAGCACAGTGACGCTGACACTGTACAATCTCTCTGGGCTCCTGTTTTTACTGTAAAATAGGAAGGAAAGGATACAAGCTGCTCCTAGGACTGTTAGGCAGAAAAATAAGACAAAAAGTGCTTTACAAACCCTCAAGCATTCTACAGGTGGAAAGGCTCATGGCCCCCACCCCAAAGCTATTGAAATAAACTATTAAAACCAGCAGACCCTATTTTCAGTTGTCATGTTCTAAATTATACTAGGACCATGAATATGGACAAATCACTTTCTCACTTGCAAATGATATAAAGCACCTGCCTTCCAAGGTTGTTGCGATGAGTTAATATAATACCTAGCAGGGCACTGGACACAGTAGCAACTCACAGATTACCGATTCATTTGGGAAATTCCAAAAAATAAGTACCTAAAGGGGGCCTGTGCACCCATGGCAGGAGGCAAGCTAACACGAAAGTTGGCAAAGTTAAGATGTCACTCCCTGTGCCCACTTAATTCTGACACAAAGAGAGATGGCACCAGGGTCAACTATACCATAATGTCAACTGTACCAGCTGTACCATAATGGCCTGTGCCTGCCTAGGAGAGGTGATGAGTCTTATCTGCGTGGCCAGTGCATGCTGGGCCATCTCATCATGAACTAAAGGTCAGTAAGACTTAAACAGGGCCAAATACCAACTCTTGTCTCAGTAGTTGGTTTGCAGGGTTGCTGGGCTATGCTGATTAGATTCCCTGTGTGTGTCTCAATGCAGTCACATGCGTGAAGGCAGAGGACTGGCCAAACCCCAAACTGGGTAAATGGAAACACATCCCAGAGCTTCCAGTTAAGAGTAAAAGGCTGTTACTGTCTGTGCTGCATGGCAGATCCCCCAGGCACCACTGCTCCTGGGGACAGAGTGCAGTGTGACATAGCATGTGAGCGATCTCCGTGAAGATGTTTCTTACACTGTGTTGGGAAAATGAGCACAGGAGCACTGCTGCAGTTACCATTCTCTGAGGTCCTGTTACCACCGAGCACTGAGCTAGACGCTTTTCACAGGTTATCTCTAATTAGCTCAACAACCCTATAGGATAAACTACATTATTCCAATGCATGGTTGGAGAAACAGACTCACAAAGGGTGTCACATACGCACCCCATACAGCATGTCCAGCCCTCTCTACTGTACCATGCTATTTCTTGAACACAGCCTCAGCTTGAAAACCAAGGCCAGAACTGGATCAGTAGATATTTTTTGGTGATAAAGATTTTGCCAAACGCATGATCAAATTATCCCAAACTAAGCTAAGGTCATCCATCGTCCACCGCCACCTTTCTGTTGTTAATCTCAAAGCCCCTTCCTGAAGCTGTCTCAGACGCCCCTTCCTCCCCCTTGGAAAAGGGCTGGCCTCACTTTGTCCCTTTGTTCACAGGAGCCAGAGCCTCTCTATGCGCAAATCAGCAGACCTAAGAAACAGCACTGATGCAAGCTGGCAGGGGTGTATCCAGACTGGCATGGAAATCGGCATCAAAACAGGCTCTCTTATTCTTCCACTTCATCTCATTCCACAGAGAAATTCACAATTGCCCAGTGGAACTCACTGCGAAGAGGGAACAATATTTCTGGCAACCAGTGGCAGATACATATGGCAGCACATAAAATGAAAGAAAAAAAAAGAAAAGAAAGAAAGAAAGAAAGAAAGACCCACAAAGGTGTTTTTAGAAACCACACCAACATTAAGTCACAAATCAAGCAAATGCTTACCCAAAAGATATTCTAAGCTCTCCTAGTTGGGTTTAAAGTGACCCAGAATATGAAATCTTAATTCTGCTTTGTTTTCTCCACGTAGTGGCCACTAGAGAGACAGCAGGTTTGGAGTGACAGGCAAGGCGTCTGAGAATTACAGCAAGGTTGGCGCTGACTTTGAGGCAAAGCAAGGGCCCTCTGGGACCGCAGTGCCATCCTCCGTGTGCCTTTCGGCACGTGAAGATGCTGGCTCATCGTTCCACAGGGCATGGTCTGCATTTCACCACTCTTTTTCCTTTGTCATGTTTGAAAATTAATGGGTGTACAAATTTTGTATTGCTTTTGACTTTTTACATTTTTTTTAGATATGGGTGAAGAAATCTAACTGGGGTAAAACCCTCTTATGAAGTGAATTAACTTGAAATCACAAGACAAATAAGTGGTTGATTATTCCTTATGATCAAGAACGTTGCCAAAACAACCCTGTAGTTACTCTGCTCCCTGCTGAAGAAAGACAGTTTTCGGTTCAAATCTTCATTCTGTGAGTCGAAAAGGACATCAAATTCCATTGATGAGAAAGATGAAAACTGCATCTAATTTCCTAAGAAGCTCTAAACTCTGAGTACAATAAAATAATATTTTTATTTTTTTTCCCGATACTTTGCTGCTGTGATACTATGCAGACAAGTGTCTCCTCCACGTGCCATTTTCAAAGAAAAGTCATTTGCCAAATAATTCTGGTACAATTCTGGTAATGTGGTTTTGGATCTCAAAAACCAGCTTTCTGAGGGAACAATGGTAACATAAACATTTATCGTAACACACTGAATCTGTGGTCAGAATGGTCCATCTCTCTTTTTGTACATCAGAAAATTCGAATGGGATTTTTATTTTATAACTTAAAAAAACCTTACCATTAAACTCTTTAAATATTTAAGGGAAATGGCTTTAAGGAGTTCTAATGAAAAAAAACTTGTCAGTTTCTTTTGTAAATATAAATGTTAATGAAAATGCTTTTTAATAATGCCATTACACTGTAGAGAAGGTAGCAGGTTGAGTGCAAGGTGTGACACACTTAATGAATGGGTTCACTTCCCAGATATTACTCGGGAGCCCAGGTAGGAGGCTGGAGTTCAGGGGCAGCTGGCAGGAGCAGTTGGCCGATGGGCAGCCAGAGAATCACCGGAAGGGGCTTGCGACCCCCTAATCCAGCCCTTCCGAGCATCCTGTGAGCAGAAGGGAAGAGGCAGTTCGCATGCAGAAGGCATGGCCCACACACTACAAAGCCTTCCCACCTCCCCACTCCCACCCACTTGGCCACAAGTAACTGGACTGTTTGTACGTGAAACAGACGGTTTAAGCTTCCCGTTTTTACATTTATGGGACAAAAAGTGCAGTGTTTGGTTTGTATGTTTAGCACATGATTTTCATAAAGAATCTATATATTTTTGCCCTACAGAGAATTGTTATACAGGTCAAATGTGTTTTCCTGATGTTCCTATGCAGTCACGGTATATTGCATTTAGCAGTTTAATAGCAAGAAGCAAACTTTCAAGAGTCATGTAGTTAATTGGATTTGTGGATAAATCATTATTACTTTGAAAAGTAGATTTACACTGATACGGCTGATTTAAATAGGCCTGTATGCTTAGGCTCTTCTTATCAATAGAAACGAAAATGATTTGGAAGGTCAATTTTAAAACAACTGCATACCTGATGAGACACAAAAAAAGGTGATACATCAAAATGATCATTACTATTTGAAGCCCACATTTTATACAGGCAAGTCACTGGAATCTTAAGTTTTCTCTGGGTAGGCAGGCCAAGAAAACGCCCATTAGGGAATGTATGTAAATGTTGTCCTAATGTAGAAAGTCTTAAGAAAAACAGCGAGTGACCCCTAGAGCGGTCACATATTGGTACACAAGATTTCTCCCCAGGAATGTGCATACAGTTTGTGCTAGAGTAACCCCATCACCTGAAAGAAACATTAGGAAAAATGTGACAACCAAGAAGGCCGTCGTGAAGTCCGTTCAGCTGTGTGCTCTGGAGAGGGTGAGCTAGGCAGTCCCGCTGGGAAGTTGCTCTGTTGCTCTGTGTCTGTGATTCTGATTCTTTACAAGTGGTGCTATCTACTTCCTCAGTGCGGCTGTCTCGGGTTTGTCCTGAAGTCCCACTCTGTTATTCCCATTCTTGGAGTTACTGCTAATGGCTAACCATGCCCAGTGAACTCTGGCCAGTGTTACTATAGCAGGTGCAGTGTCTGAAGTTAATTTCAGAGCAGAAAGTGACAGCCCAGTGGATGTGACTTCATCACTGAACATGACTGAGTATGTAACTGGGTCTGAGCTGAAAGAAGAGGCCCATGTGACACGTTCCAGTGAGGGCGATGAAGTCGAGATTTGAAACTGCTGTCTATGTTCTTATTGGCAAAATTCAACTTTTTTCCCCCAAGCAGTGTGTGATGAGCCCTGAATCACCACATCCTATCCCGGGAATACAGTGACATTTCCAAACAAGAGCTGAGGTGCCAACACCAAAAGAGCGTGGGGAGTCCACACAGTTCTGGTTAGATCAATAGAAAATCCATGGATACAACTGTTCATTTCTCATCTTTCACTAGCACTAAATTTGTCACTTTAAATTTTGAAACCAGGGAAACGCCACTTGTCATTCTGTCCCCATTCCCCATAGCTCTCTGATCTTCACATGCTCTAAGACTTTTTTGATAGCTCATATCCATCCCATGTCTACTGAAACCGCATCATGTACCGGGCACCTTCTTTTAAAAAGAAAAATGTTTACTCTGTGGGTTTGGTTCATTTCAATTTCTGTGTTCTGACATATTTTTTTAATAAAGATGAGAAAGAGAAAATGACTGTTGCAGTACATTTCTAGACCTACTTTAACTTTACCTCAGATGACAGTTTGTTAGCATATATGGACACATTATTTTTAACTTTATGTACAGTGCATTCAACAGAACAGCAAAATTTTTAGAAATTTTCCATTAATTTCTGTAACACACCATGTAAAACTGTTACAAATAAACATGTTTGAGAACAACAGTTTAGCCTGGTTTTGTTCCACACGTTTCCACAGGATAATCAGGTGATGGATTTGAAGAAGAGATCCTTTCTGTGTGAATTTCTATCTGAGCAGACAATGGCCTCTGTCTCCCAGGTTCTGGGCTGGAACCAGCAAGCTCTGCTGAGATGTTAGATCACTTCACGCTCTGCCCTCCGCTGAATCCAGCACTTGCTAGCTGGAAGGTGTTGTTAGGATCAGCAAGCCTTGTGTAGGTGTGGGACTGGCCACATGGAGCATGGAACTTTCAGAGATGAGGAAGGCCCCTATGGATGGGTGTCTTCTTAAAGAGACATCTACTTGGTTGGGAAACCAAGGTTGGTCTAGAGGAGTGGTGGCAAACCTATGGCATGCACGCTGCAGCGGGCCCAGGAGCCAAGTCACCCCAGCTGCCACACATCGAATACTCAGATTTCACTGCAGTGTTAGAACTTGGCAATAAATAAGTGGGTTTTGGGTTGCAGTTTGGGACTCAGTCTCTAAAAGGTTCACTGTAACTGTTCTAGACAGTCTGGAGTTCTCGTCTTTCATGTCAAGGTCATCTGCTTTGAGGGGCATGAGGAAGGGAGAATGTGTGATCCTTCATGTTTCCTACATGTTCACATTTGTTTTAAAGTCTGAAGCTGGATTTTTGACTTCTCTGTGTATTGAAGAACAAAAAATGTACATGTGTGTATATATATATATGTGTGTGTGTGTGTGTGTTTGATTTTTATTTCCTTTTATAAATAAATCACTTTATCCATTCAGTAATCCACCACCATTGAGATGTCAAAAAGAACCCACATCTTTCTGGAAATGGTTGCATCAACAATTGCATAAACACAAACC
This sequence comes from Dolichotis patagonum, assembly GCA_004027295.1. Classification (NCBI taxonomy): domain Eukaryota; kingdom Metazoa; phylum Chordata; class Mammalia; order Rodentia; family Caviidae; genus Dolichotis; species Dolichotis patagonum. The sequence goes on from PVJX010002385.1 coordinate 103,527, forward strand.
TTTAACCTTGTGTGTGCCTGAGAGGCCCTAGATGCTTCGTGTCCAGTGCCTCAGTTAATTTTCTAAAGAATCTGAAAGGAAAAGGTACTATTAACAGTACATAATGAAACTGAGGTTAACCTCCCCACCTAGCAACTGGCAGAGCTGAGATTTCAATTTTGAGTTGCTTTACTTACAGCTGATTCCAATTTTAAAAACTGTTAGTCACTGTTTTAAATAGGCCTACATAAGTTGGTGAAAAACACTGACCTATGTCAATTTTCTAAACCTCTACTTGATCTTTGATCATAATTTAGATTTGAGTTCCTTTAGGCTAAAGTAAAAGTAAAAATGCATTAGCTTCTGTTATGGTAGGTTGCTAAATACACAGTTGCTTCTTTAATTGACACCTTAGGAAAGGCTATATATGTGTAGAGGCGCACACACACACACAAACACACACTCTTGCGAGAGAGAATAAATCCACCCAGCTTGTTCAAGTTTATCTGAAACTTGTGCTGGCGGTTTACTTTGCTCCCCTAAATGAGTCTTGAAGTGACAAATTAAAAGGTATCCTATGTAACCGCTAGGTGTGTGCCAAAATAAGTCAGGCAGACATAGCTGCCTTCATTATGTGCTTGAGAGCAAACCCATGTTGTTTTGACAGTATATGTTTTTTGTTTTACTCAGAATGACAGTAGGAAAAATGACTGGAATAAAAACAGGTTTCACGGAAATCAACCTTCAAAGCTTTGAAACCTTTTAAAAGATATTGAAATTCAAAGGAAATGGGAGTGGTTTTGCCTAAAAGATTAAGAAGGGAGGGAGTTAACAATGTAAGGCTTGCAAGCCATTTAGTGACCAGTTCTGTTAAGATACAAATAATAGTAACCACTGTGTGGCCCTGCTTGGTTCAGACCTCTGCTTTTCTAGCTGCCATTTGCAAATTTTTATGCAAACCCCAAGAGGAAAGAAACGTGCTCTCCATCGGAACAGCTATGGGTTAACAGAGCAAAGACCTCCCCCAGAGACTACCCTATCTTCAGGGTCTGAATTGCAAGCCTCTCTCTCTCTCCCCACCATACTGCTTTCGGACAATAGCAAGTTGCTCGTGTACCTTCTGTTAAATACTGTGAGCCCTTCTGTATTCAATTCCAAGTTGTGTTTATTATATCAGAAAAATCACACCACGTGTTAACCCTGACTGATGCAGTACAAAAATCGATTCCTAAGTAAAGTGACTGTAGTTACTTTAAAACAAAGAGAAAATGTAGTTTAATTCTCAAGAGCAGTAATAGCTCTAACCCAATCTAATGAATAATTAATTTCAAAACAAAATCCTAACGTTTACTTTATCTTCCAAGATACAGAGATCTGAAGAAGGGGTCTTTTTGAACAGGCTTTCTTTTCACTTTTTGCTTAAGAATATTAATGATTGCCAAGTGGAAAGTGTCTAAATATTCTTGCAAGACAGTGGCCTCTGGTGACTTGGGTCTTTAATCTTTTGAACAACCTCATGGCACTTCTGTCACTCACCCTGGGGTCACAGCCTGGAGTGGGGAACAAGTGGGAATGGCTGCGGACTGAACAAGCAGGTCTTAGAGCTGGCTGGCACATTGTCAGCAGGAAAATGCCAAGCTGTCTTTCTTCCTACTGTACGTCCAACAACTCCCGTGCACCTCACCTTTAGGTGGGTGGTAGGGGACCATGAGTCTACGTCATTTCACATTACAGGTCAGAATCACTCACCCATAGCTCAGGGCCTCAGCTTAGGAATCTCAGGACTTAGTTACTAAAGGAAAGTTGTATCTGCTTATGGGTGGCTGCCATTTCTGATCTGCACAGAAGGAACAGGAAGATGGCCCACCACCACAGTCTACATTCATCCCTTTAGGATACAACAATATAGCACAAACTAACGATGAGAAACCTCACTTGATAAGGCCGTTTTCACCATGAGAAAGACAAATGATGCAGAAGCTAAGGAGGTAGCTAAATACTGCTAGCTTTCTTTCTTCCTGTTGGATCTTAACTGAGGCAGCACCTGAAAAGTAAACTATCTGACCAAATCTCCACCCTCCACTTGTGACTCATCTCCTTCTGAAGTGGAATATATTGTTTCTACTAGAAAGTCAATGTGAAGTGATCTTCAGATGGTGACCTCTGCAGAGACCGGGCTTAGACTCTGGCTCTATGACTTACCAACTGTTTAACCCCGAGAAGTCATATGCACTCTCAGAGATTCAGTTCACTCTCACATCAAACTGGGAGCTGTGATGAGAGCTATTATTTGGTAATTCCATACCCAGAATATTGTACATGTTCAGTGTGCATTGCCTAAGGCTAACATCCAAAAACCTCTGACAGCTATTATTTTTGTAATTTCTTTTACTTTATGCTTTATCTTTTCACATCTGTTATCCTAGGACAGTAACTAAAAGTGTGCAGAGTGTCGGAAGGTGATTATTATCTCTATTTTACTGTCAAAGAAAGGCAAGGAAGTGTATGTCTATATATACATATGTATCTTTGAACTTACTTCACTGGCAGAGTTTACAGAGAAATTATGTCATGGACTTACACAGTAGAGAGTTATTACACACATGCTATGTGCCTGGTCCTATAAGTGAGCACCAGAGATGCAGAAACCGCTTTAAATATGGATGCGTGACTGTCCTTCCGGAGGAGCAGATTCACGAGTAAGTACTGAGCTGCGGGGTACTGCGATGATACAACGGGGGTGGCGGACGGGCGGGTACTAGCAGGAAGCCCTGGTGGTCAGCAAGATGAGAGGAAGTGGGTGGAGCTCACTGTGATGAGCTGGGTGACAGTGTTGGGGGAGGGCCCTTAGCAGCCCTGCCCAGGCCCACGAATGTGGTGGCCCCAGGGTGGCTAGAGGATGAAGCCAGAGAGTGACACTGTTTAAGAAGCTGAATAGCCCAAGGAAACTAATTTCTTTATTCATATTTCAAAGCTAGAAAAAGAAAACATCAAAAAAGTTGTACAAATTGTAGCCTGATCTTTCTAATGGATAATCAGAAATTCCCAAATTAAGTGTTAGCTACTCAAACACAGTTATAAATCATGACCAAATAAAGTTGCTCTTGAAATGGAATTAACAAGTCAAGAGAAGCTCTCTGAGTGGATGTCAGAAAGACAACCTATCAATGTATTAATCTCTTCAAGAAAAAAGATTTGGAAACTAGACTTGTCGTCACATTCCTGTCACATGATAAAGTACATCTGTCCCAGACCAAGGAGTAATATGGAGCTTAGCAGTGACACTTGAGGGTCTCCTCATGGAAATTAAAGTCAAGGCCACTTACTGCCTCTGTCACTTTACATTGCTCTAAAGCGTGAGGCAATGCAGTGAACAAATACAGGCAACAAAATCGGGTGTTTAACTACTGTCAACCTACATAACAGACAGTCTCTCTAAAGACTAATGATTCTCCTTTGGGAGGAGCTGGGAGCCTTGCAATGTGGAAAACACATGTCATGGAAACCAGGAATGCGTTCACAGGGCAAAGGGCAAAGGGAACTTTCAAGGGGAAAATGAGAACGCTTACCTAAGTTGTTCAGACAATAATCCGTGGCCACAGAGATTCATGAAAGAGGTGGCCAAGGACTGATAAAAACCCAAGGTTGAGCAACAGACATTGGGCAGGCGTCCTTACAGAAGTATTTTCTGTGTAAGATTGCAATGGGCTTTCTGTGAGGTTTGGCTATGACAGAGTCTTTGTGATAGTTCTTATTGTCAGTGCTGTGTGCTGCCCCAGATTCACTCCTGGATATGTGTATAATGATTTGTTAGGCCTTGACATTAGTGACGCCATTTTGATTCTGCCAGTTTTCACGGTGTGAGAGGAAGACATCATCAGTGTATGCACACAACATTTTCTAATGAGAAATACCTTTCAGAAATAGAGCTAATAAGAGAAGTAAGGCTGTTAGTTTATACAAAAATCAATATTTTCTTGGTACTATAAACAACACTTTGGAAAACTTACCAGGAAAATAGACTTCATTAATGATAATAATGATAAAATACCCAGAATAAACAATGCAGTACTAAAAAAAGACCAAAATGAAAAACTCTTAAGAGCTGGGCGTGGTGGCACACTCCTGTAATCCCAGCACTCAGGAGACTGAGGCAGGAGGATTGCTGCAGTTCGAGGCCAATCTGGGCTGCAAAGTAAGTTCAAGGCCAGCCTGAACTGCATAGTGAGACCCTATCTCAAAAAGACCAATAAATAAATAAATACAAATAGAGGTGAAAAGCTCTGACAAAACTATGAAAAATTGTCACATGGTATAAATGAACAAATGGAGAAAGGAAGACCCAATGTTATGAACATAATTGGTTTTTGTAGTTAATTTATGATTTAATGTAATTCCCATCATGCTTTCAATTTCATAGTTTAATATTTCATACTCAGTTACATATTTATGAAAATTCATAATTAGAAAAGTGTGTCACATTAGTGCCACAAGTATAACACCGAATGTAGACAATGTATATTTATAAAAATACGGGGAGATGTAACTTCCTGAAAACGTACATTTACAAATGCCGTGGAGCCAGGTGCAGTGGTCACATCTGTGATTCCAGCTGTCCAGCAGGTGAAGAGGGAGGTCTGCAGTGGAAGGCCAGCCCCGGCAGCTCCGCGCGGTCCTTCTGAAGATAAATGGTAGAGAAGGGGCTGGGGGAGGTAGCTCAGCGGCAGCTCCCTCGTCAGCTAGCGTGAGCCCCTGACCCAGCACCATGTGGCCACTGTGCAGCGCGGTAGAAGTAAAAAGTAAAACTCAGCTTTCAAAAGGTCATGGGAAATTAGGAGAAGCAGCACACAATATAAACAAAGTTTTGTTATCCTGAATGTATAGAAAGCTCCTAAATGTTTATAGAAAAAATCTTACTGGCAAATTGGCACAGGACGTTAACAAAGAGTTCTAGGGGAAGAAATACAAAAAAATAATAGCATAAATAATAGCAGGAAATGGAAAACAACTAAATATTCCACCAGTAGGGAACACATTGAAGTCATGGACTATGTGGCATTTTTAAACAAGTGAAATAAATATACCAAAGTGAAACATCAAAGATATGTTTAAATAGTGGGTTTGGTGAGTTCCCACCTCTATTATTGTACAAAGTATGCACATAGATATTTATGTATCATAGCAAATGTATACTATTCAGAAAAATGCTTGCTCATTTAATAAATAATGTATTGAGTGCCTACTATGTGCTGATCACTGTTGTATAGCAGTGGGGGCAAACCTGTGGCACGCATGCCATGGTAGGCTGTTTGTTACCACTGAAACCTCCAAAAGTTTCACCATCACTGTTCTATTGGCTGAGAAAATAAAACCCTTGCCTTGTGCAGTAACGCTGAGCAGATGGTAATTTAGAGAGGAGCCTTGGGTGGGAGAAAGCAAGCTTCTCCTCTACACTTTATTACACTGTTTGAAATTTTGCTTCCTGTTTACTGTTTGTTTCTAGTAGTTTAATGGCCACAAAGCATTTTTGAATGCACACATTTTTATAGGCAAAAAAGATCAAGTTAAAATGCAATAATTTTTGCCTTTCAGATTTGCAGTAATTAGAAGGGCGCTTATGCTGGTGAGGATTTGAGAAAACAGGCTCATTTAAATACTTTGTTCAGTTCAAGAATGTTTTAAGTCAGAGTTCTCTAAAAGGCATAATCTTCAACGTGGGAATTCCTTGTATAAGAGTGGAATTCAAAAGATGTAAATTTCCATGGTAGTGAACAAGTATCTGTTCAGGTGTCCTTCACTCATTATAATAAGGGAAAAATTAGAAATGTACATTTCCCATCACAGGAGAGTAGGTGGTGTATCCACAGAATGGCATGCTGCAGCTACGTAACCGTGAGCACGCTCTTTGCAGACAGGGACTGCATCTTTTATGTTTGCCTTTCTAGTCAATCAGAGTAAGTTTATGACTGAGCTCTATCACCATTACAGTAATATTGTGGAACCTATATTTCATCCCATTGTATGCCATGTGTTTTAGTAACACAGTAATTCAATATAGCAAAGTGTCAAATCATGCATACATTATGGGCCTAATTTGGTTATGTAAATATATGTATTCATTTATATGCATAGGAAAAAACCTGCAGAAATCCAGGTTTTAGGTATGCCTTCCATTTTATTCTTTTCTCAGAAGTAAGAACCTATGAGACAGTGGCGCTATGTATGTCTGCAGTCAGAACACAGTGTTCCTGTGGCGAAGTACACAGCCTTTGGTGTACAGCCCCATTCCCACTGCCGGCCCTGTCACAGTGGCTGGGGCCACTGGGAGGGCTGTTCTCTGGGCTGCAGTAGCCTCACCTGTGGAGCAGGGGCAGAGTGAGCTGGGCTCAGCAGTGCCGCCCACCTGGTGAGCGCTACATTCACCTTAGTGGAATAGAGTCTGAGGTCTGAGGTCCAGGGCTGTGAGGAGCAGAGGCGGCTCAGCACACTCTCTGGGCCACCTCTCTGATGATCCTCTCTCGGGCGTGAGAGGGGTCCCTGGCCCGCCCCTCCTGTGAAGATGCTAAGACCTAGCAGAGGAGCCAGAAACTTGGCTGTGGAGTATGCATGTGATCCTGTTTTCCGCTTTCCTGGGCCCTCTCTGGGCCCAGCCACACCACCCTATCTCAGAGTCCCAGACTCTGAGCTTCCTCACTGCGAGACCAGTGGGTAGTGAGGTAGGCCTGCCTCTATGCTGAGCCAAGGAACAGTATCGCCTGATGTCTGTGGCCTCTTTGCTGGGTGAGCCTCCTACAGAAGTCTACAGAGGAACATTCTTGCCCTTGACCATGTGTGTTCACCCAACCCCTCTTTTGCACACCATTATCCCAGCAGCAGTAGCCTGCTAAGTGGCCGTCTGGTCTCTCTTCTTTGCAGTGCATCTTTAACAGTTTCTGATAAAGTGAGGTGTGCTGGAGGACCTATGATGCTAGCTACTTGGGAGTCATAAGCAGGAGGATCACAAGTTCAAGTTCAGCACAAACAACTTAAATGAGACCCTGTCTTGAAATAGAAGGGTCTGGGGTACAGCTGCATGCAGAGACTTGCCTAGCACATACACATGGGTTCAATCCCTACTACTGCAAAAACATAAAAGTAGTCTATGACAGATGTTCTAAGCCCTTCTGTGGTTCCATGCTATCTGGACCACTGCATCTGGGTGAGTCTAGTATTTCCCACAAGCTTGCTTTTGGATTTTGCCCTTGAGAGCCCACCTGCCATACTTGAGTGTTTTGTCAGTATTGTCAGTATGTGACATCCTCCTTGTGCTGCGGGGAGACCGCAGTCCTCCCCAGGGCACAGCAGGTCTGCCTGGGCTCTAACTTGTTCCCTTGAGCCAAGCCCCTTCCCCTGGGAAATGGATCACTTCCCTGTCACAGCAACTAGAGTTCTGCCCCAAGTCAGTCCCCCTCAGGCACCCCTGCTGCTTTCTGAGCAAGGCAAGTCCCAGCTGTCTGTTCCCCAGAGCTGCAGCCATTAGACCTGTCACCAGGCCCTGCTCTCTCCTCAGTCTGGGAGTTGCCCCATTAGCCAGCTGATGACTTATCTCCGCCACTCAACACTGCCTTCTCCCACCCACCCTTCTTCTCACCTCCTCTATAATCAAGTCTATATTTTTTTCCTACAGGGGTTAGAATTTGGAGCAGGGAGTTAGTGCATCTACATTCTTCTCCTTTCTCATAGGAGACCTATGAATATGTGTATTCTCATAGTGCCTTGTCTTTTATAATGGTAGACATTGAAGATCAGTGTCAGGAAACACTCTCTCTAGATCAGTGCTAGAGCTAGAATCTGAACCCCGAGTCACAGATTGCAAATTCCTTGCTCTTTTTCCACCCCCTGCCTCCTAAAGAAAGCACAAGTGAACTGACCATCCCCCCATTTCTCTTGGGACCCATCTGACCTTCAAAATGCTCAGCTCATTCCCCAGCTCATTCTAGATTTTCCTGGCTGGAGGATGAAGAGAGCTTCATTTCTGTGGTGTTAATGGAAGAGATTCACCACTAACAATAGCATATTAGCTGAGTGGAAACAACTGGTTTATGGGTCATAAGATAGAGGCTTTAACAAACTCCATACAAGATTATTTACAAAGTCAGGGTCTGCAAAGCCACCTGAGATTTGTGCTGATGGCATTTTAGGCAGAGAAAGGACTGGCTCTTGCAAATGATGTCACAGTTTTGCTGCACTGAAAGTCATCACCCCAAGAATGATGTGCTTTAGCAGATTCATTCTCCACCAAAAGAAAACCAACCTGCCAGAGACTCAAAGAAAGTTATCACCGGGCGATGTCCCTGTGATTGTCCAGATCAAGTGAGCTTCACAGCCAGTGCTGAGATTCACTGGGGGTATGGTGAAAGGGTGGCGGTGGGGAGCAGAGAGTCTCTATCAGGACGAGGGCAGAGCCAGCTTGAAAAACCTCAAGGTCATGAAAGACCCTGCGTGCAAGGTTCTAAGAGGGAGCAAGGTAACCCTGAAACAGGGAAGAAGGTGGACAGGCACAGCTGTCACAGTTAGAATGCAACACAGGCTTCAGAGTCAGGGACGTGGGGCAGTGCTGGGCAGGAGAGGACACAGCAGAGCCCAAGCAGGGTCTGTACCATTCTCATGAGATTGTTGGTGCGGCCATGCATCAGCAGGCACAGGTCCTCCCGGTGGATGGCATGGGGGGGGATCTCTGCTTCCCCAGGAGACCCTGTGCTCCTGGAGCAGGAACTGTGTCATGTTGACTCTGACACCCTACGCGAAGCACAGTGACCGGAACTGGGTAAGCGAGCAGCATGTGCAGTTGACCAAACAAGTAGAACTGAGAGGAAGGGCTTGGACTAAAATGAGAGATTCTGAGGTTGATTTGCCTGTGGGCATCTGCATAGCTGGTCAGCCTTCAGTAAAATTATTCCTCTCTGAGCCACGATTTCTGAGCAAAATGAAGAGGTTGGATGATAGGAATCGTGCCCTTTTCAATGTTCTGAAATAGTCTGAGTCTAGGAGTACATGAAACAGTGAATAATAAAAGCTGGGTTGGTGGGTTTCTTACCAGCAAGGCAAGAGCTTCATCAGAGACCATCCCTCCAAGTGCAGGGATAGCAAGATGAAGAGGACTTGCCCTCTTTTGGAGAAGCACACAGAGGCAGAGAGAGGGAAGGAAGGCAGCCAGAGAGTTGCAACAGAGAGGCGCGTGCAACCCGTGTCCTAGAGGGTTCTGTCAGGCAAAATGGCATGCTTCCTCTTCTCGGGACAGCAAGCAAAGGCCCCTCAGAGGCCTTCCTTAATCCCAGATACTGAATCCCAGATCCAGCCACCTCCAAACAGCTCCATCTATGACCGCATGAGGCCGTCGGGCACATCTAGATACAAAACGTAACACCTATCCACCTCTCCTCCTGACATATGCTCCTTTTTAAGCCACCCCTCCATCTGTTGCCTTCTGTTCTCCTTCCACATCACAGACTGACTGCTAATAACAAAATATTATAGGCTGTAAAGAGTATTGATAAAGAGTAAAAGTGTAAATGCAAGGTTTAACACATATAAGTGATGTATTATGAGGTCTGTCAATACTGTTATAACCAGTAGTAATTCTCACAGCATAATGACAGGGCCCAAACCATTTAAATTCAACAGCCGAAGGGATGCACACTATCTCTGGATAAATAGAGCCACAAAGAAGGTAAAATCTAACTAAAATGATTTTCCTATCAAAAGTCTCTCTTCACTTATCCTCACGCCTCAGTACCGAAAAATAACCAAGGAATACAGAGAGGGAGGGTAGAGAGGGAGAGAGAAAGAAAGAGACGAATGTGGGAAAACACAGCAACAAAAGACTCCCAAGTTCTCCCAGCTCTCTCAAGAGAAATGCAAGGGGCACCAATGGAAAGAAAAGCAAACACCAGGTAGCAGAGGCTTGTGAATTGATTAAAGCAGAGGTAAAGAAACTTGGTAAGTCTTAGGATGATATGATGCAAAAGTTTATAGAGTTATCATTCAAAAGATCCATGTAGATATGGGAAAACAAAAAAGTGGAAGAGCTGACCGAAGTGGTTCAAAGCATGACAAATTTACTAAAGATATAGACTCCATCAAAGTATTAGAAACACTAAAAATAAAAATTGTATAGAATTCACTAATTGCAGAAATGACCAATGTGAAGGTTAGGTTTCTGAAATTAAGGACAAAATGGTAAACTAAAACAAACCAGCCAGAGAAGTCTTAAAAATGATAAAAGAACAAGAAAAACTTTTCCAACAGGTCTAGATAAGGCTAAGAAGACTAACCAAAGCTTAATTGGCCTTAGAAATGAGAAGATAGTACACATGGAATAAAAAATTTGTTTATAGAGATCATAATAAAAAACTTTCCACATATGAGGAAAGATTTCAACATACAGGAAAGTGAGACTTACAGAGCACCAACCATGATGAAAAAAGTAGCTCCTCAGACATTTCTTAGTCGAAACTGCAGATGACCAGCAAAAGGAGAGAATCTTAAGAGAAAAGCAAAAACTCATGTGTACATGCAAACCCACTAGGATTACAGCAGATTTCTAGACACAAACTTTAAAGGCCAGGAGAGCCTGGAGTAAAGTATTTTAACTACTAAATCAAACATTTTCAGCCCAGACTAGAATATTCTAAAAAATTTTCTCACAAAGTATATGGAGAAATAAGGACAATTCATGAAAAAGAACAGCTAAAGAGATACACGAACACCAAAGCGGCACACCAGGCAATACTCAAGAATATCAGAGAATGAAACCAACAAGGCCAAAACTTCAGATGGAATCAATGTATCAAGCAAGGCAAGTAGATGAATAAACAAACAAAAACCCAGAAGATAAAAAAATCATTAACAGAAAGAATATAACATCAGGAATAAATTACCACCTTCCAATAATAACTCTCAATGCTATTGACCTCAGGATCTCAATTAAAGGACATAGATTGGCAGATTGGATCAAAAAACCAGAATCCCACATCTGTTGCATTCAAGAAACTCATGAAGTCCAAAAAGGTATTCACAGACACAAGCTCAAAGAATAAAAACAAATATTCCATGTTCCAGGACCTCAAAAGCAATCAGGAGTACCAATTTGACTCTCAGACAAAGTAAATTATAAACCAAAATAGACAAGAAAAGACAAGGAAGGTCACTACATACTAGTTAAAGCAATCCAACAGGAAGAGATAACATTTGTAAATATATATGCACCAAATACCAGATCACTTATCATCATTAAACAAATAATGTTACACTTAAACATGATCAAGTAAACATTAGCCCAATCATAGTGGGTGATCTGCAGTTTTATAAATAAACAAATCAACTAAACAAAATATCAAAAAGGAAAGATCAGAGCTGAACCACACCTTTGAATAAATGGACTTAATATTATAGTGGTAGAGTGTTCTGCCCTACTATTACAACAGAATATACACCATCCTCAGCAGTACGGAGGGTTTTCTCTAAAATGAACTACATCTAGTTCACAAAGCCTGCTTAAACAAGTACAAAAGAATCAAAATTTTCCCATGTTTACTATCAGACCATTGTGCATTGAAAGTACAAATCAATCACAGAAGAAACTATGGGAAATTTCTAAACATTTGTAAACTTAATCACAAACTCCTGTATACCCAGGATGTCACAGAAGAAATCAAGGAAGATATGAAACAATTTCTAGAATCCAAAGGTGACACCAGTGCAGCACAGCAGAACCAGTGTCACACAATGAAGGCAAGTTTATTGCATCCAGTGCTCACACTCGGCGGACTCCACCAGATGAGGAACCTCAGGACTTAGGAAGCAACACAATCCACACCAAAACCAAAATCAAGGCGGTAAATTATAAAAAAGGAAAGTGGAAATTAAATTGAGACTAAAAATACAGAGAATCAACAAAGAACTGGTTCTTTGAAAGAACAGACAAAATAAGTAAACCCTTAGACAAACTTAGCAAAATAGAAGAAAGATGCATATCAATGTAGTTAACAATTTAAAAGGTGAAATCAGAGTGAACAGTCCCAAAATTCAGAAAATAGTAATTACTATGAAAAATTGTATTCCACCAAGTTGGAAAGTCTTAAAGAAATGGACAAATTACTAAATTCATACAGATTACCAAAACTAAACCAAGTAGACATAAAAAAATCCAATAACAAATGAAATTGGGGCAGTAAAAGAAAAAATTTACCAACTAAAAGAACCCCAGGTCTTGAAAGATTCATTACTGTATTCTACATTACAGTGGACCCCCAAAATTTGTGAGGGTTTCATTATGAAATTGTGAAGAACCACAAATTTCAGATATGGTCAGAAAAAGTCTATAAATGCCTATTTTATAGTTTTATAGTTTAAATATGCTACATCTCTTGCAATTATGTGATTTAAATCAATAAGACACTATACTAATAAAACCGTAGAAGATGCAGGGCATTTTGGGGGCATCTTAGGGATCTTAGGGCTCTAAGAAGAACAAAACAGAACACTAGAGATACTACATGTGGCCCAGTAACTAGTTATGATGTGGGAATGCTGGTGCATGTGCCAGAGATGGTTAGAGGGCAGCAGCCAATCAGCAGCAAGGAGAACTGAATAATGCTCTGGGACTGGCTACTTGCAAACCTCCCACCAAAAAAAAAAGCTGTGGAGGATACTTGCAGTTTCCATGAAACTGCAGAGGTTTCAGCACAATTGCAGGGGTTTATGCAATTATTAGTTAGGTTCTAAGGAAAGATCCATGAACAACTGAGGCTGGGAACCCTGAACCATAACTTCACAGGGACATACTGTACTCGAATTCTGCAATGACATTGGAAGAGAAGTACTTCCAAACTCATTTCGGTAAGCCAGTATCATTCTGATCCCAGAACCAGAAAAAGACCTAAGCAAAAAAGAAAAACCACAGGTTAATCTCCTTAATGAATATAGATGCAGACATCTTCAATAAGGTACTGTTGAATAGGATACAACAAATCATCAAAAGGATGACCAGGTAGGTTTCATCTCAGGATTTTAAGGTTGGTTTAAAATATGCAAATCAGTAAATGTAATACACCACATAGACTGACAAAACATGATCGTATCAATAGATGCAAAAAACAACCGATTGTATCAATAGATGCAGAATTTTAACAAAATTCAAAAACCATTTATGATTTTTTAAAAAAGCTTGAAGAAAATAGTATAGAAGGACCTTATCTCAATACCGTAACAGCCACCTGTGACCAAACAATGGCCAATATCATATTAAATGGGGAAAGTTGATAGCTTTCCTTCTGAGGTCAAGAGCAAGACAAAGACGCCCCCATCACCAATCCTGCCCAACACAGTTTCTCAAAATCTTAGCTGACCAATCAGCAAGGGAGAGATATAAAAATAATATGTGTAGGAAAAGAAGTCAAATTGTCATTTTTGCAGATGACATGATCCTTACATAGAAGATCCAAAAAGTGCCACCAAAAGAATCCTAGAATAACCAAATTCAGTGATTGGCATAAAACTAACACACAAAAAAATCAGTAGCATTCTTGAACACCAATAATTAACTTACTGAGAAAGAACTTGGAAATAATGCCATTTACAATAGCATTGAGAAAAATTAAATACCTAGGAATTAATCTAACCAAGGAAGTGAAAGACCTCTATATTGTAAACTACCATACTATGAAAAAAGAGATCAAAGAGAACATCAGAAAATGGAAAGACATCCCCTGTTGCTGGATAGGCAGAACCAATATTATCACAAAAGCTGTACTTCTAAAACTGGTTCTATATAGATTTAATGCACTTCCAATCAAAATACCTACAGCAAACGTCACAAAAATACAGAAAGGCAATCCTAAGATTCATATGGAACCAGAAAGTAGCTAGCTAGAGTAGCAAAAGCAGTTCTGGGCAACAAGAGCACATGAGGAAGCGCCAAGGTGACCTGACTGGAAGCTCTCTAACGAAACTGCAGCGGTAAAACTGACACGCCACTAGCACAAAACCAGGCATGAGGGTTAATGGCATAGAACAGAAGATGCAGAAGCAAGCCTAGCCTCATTCAACTATGTGATCTTTGACAAAGGGGCCAAAAACACAGGCTGGAGCAAAGATAGCCTCTTTAGCAAGTGACACTGGGAAAACTGACTATCCATATGGAGAAGAGGGAAGACTGCACCCATAACTCTCACCTCGTAGTAAACTAAATCAAAATGTATCAAAGCTAAATGTTGAAACAAACAATCTACTGAAAAATCAAACAGGTATAACTCTTGAAGTCATAGGTGTTGGCGAAGACTTTTTGAACAGAACTCTAGAAAAGGAACCATTCCTCATTGTTGGGGGAAATGTAAAGTACTATAAATATTATGAAAATCAGTATGAATATTTCTCCCAAAATAAAAGTCGAAATTCCATTTGACCCACAATTCCCCTTATCGGCATCGTCCAGAAAGAGTTAGACATCATACAACAGTGGTACATCCATACCTTTGTTTACAGTAGCACAACCCAGAATAGCTAAGTCTTGAAGCAGCCTACATGTCCATCGTAGATGAATGGATAGAGAAGATGTGATATCAGGACATAATGGAATACTACTTTGTTATAAAGAAGTATAAATTTGAGATTTTACGTGCCTTGAAAGCATAATTGTTTTGTCTTTGTGAGACAGGGTTTCACTATGCAGTTCAGGTTGGCCTTAAACTCACTTCATAGCCCAGGCTGGCCTTGACCTTACAGCAATTATATTCTGCCTCGGCCCCCAAAGTTCTGGGATTACAGGCATGAGCCTCCATGGCCAGCTTGAAAGCATAATAGTAAGTGAAATAAATCAGACACACAAGCTTAAATGCCATTTGGTTTCTCTCATTTAAGTAATTCAAAGTACAGATAAAGAGAAAAAGATTAATAAAAGGAAGCAGAAAAATGGATCTTTTGCAAATGGGAAGGGGACAAGACACTGAGGGTAGAGAAAGTGAAAGGGGACACAAAAATTAAGGAAGCGTCATGTAGATGTACCAATGAGCCGTAATGAATGGAGTCATTATATGTCATAAACATGAACCAAAAACAAGTAAGAATGATAAGGAAAATGGACTCTAGAGACAGCAGGATGAATGTAAACATCACGTATTGGAAACATGCACCAATAAAATTTTAAAAAGAAAAATTTAAGCACTTCCAAAAAAATACAAATAAAAATAAAATGAGAAAGTTGAAGCGCAGGTGCAGGAAGCAGCTTTCTCAAAGTCTCAGAGCCCTCGAGAGGCAAGGCTGGGGGTAAAGCCCAGACCCTCTGGTTCTCTGGCTTCAACCTGTAACCCGTCACTTCCCCGTGAGTGGTGGCTTTGAGCTCTGGAGGGGACATCTGCCCTTCTTAGTGCAGGACTCTGGGTGCACAGGGTCTCAGGGGCCTGGTGTTGCATGCTGCACATTGCTTCCCAGGCCATTGGCCGGAACCTGTTCTGGAAGACTGGAAGACTACAGGTGTCGCTGCCCGTGCTCAAGTGGCTCGTGGGCTGCACCCCAGCCTCAGTAGAGACCTCCATGTGTTCACCTGGAGAGCCACTGACTTGCTGTCATTCACTGGGATTTTACAAACTGAGGAAAGAGATGGAGATGGGGAAGATTCCAATTTCTCATTAGCAACTTTTCAATTAGAAAACTGAGAAGTTTGACATAAATCCCTCCAGTTAAGTCATATCTTTTTTTAAAATTGATACAATGATTATTTTAATTATAAAAGCTTTCACTGATGCTCTTTCTGGGGCACCAGGTACTGTGATGGTAGTTTACACATATCACCATTAATATCTACAAAATCCCTGATTGGTAGCATCAGCCCTGTTTTGTAGATAGAGAAACGAAAGGTGGAGAGTCCACTTCTTGTGTTTAAGGTGAGATGGCAGCGCCCAGCTGCATCGGGACTGGAGAGCTTGCCTCTCTGACTCCGGCCCCATGTGAAAAGAGCTTGTGACCTTGGGCAATGCAGATTCTTCATCTGTGACACAGCAGATAATAATCATAATTCAAGTTGTGAAAAGACTCGGAGAATAAATAAATCAAAGCAAGTAACGTAACCCCCTCCTATCTGTACTGCTGTCAGGATTAAATGAGTTGATGCAGGAAAGTGCTTGGTAAACGGTACTACACCATACAAATTTTATCATTATTATTATTTCAAAAAATATGGCTGCCCCCATAAAATAAAACAGTCTATGGTGTATATTTATGACAACATGCCTCTGGAACAATTTCCATCCTGACGGGTTGCCTCCCAATCTTGTTATTAAAAGGTTAAAGAAAATGAACAATGGAGGATTAAGATTAGATCTTTCACACATGAAACCACAAAATCAATAGAGGCCCTGTAATCTATCTGGTGATATGAAGAAATATACCAAGGTGCCTGGAACAATTACTCAGGGAAATGTCACCAGCTATTGACACGAAGGCTGGTGAGGCAGTGGTGACCAAGGCTGGGTGCTGCCCCCTTCAGCCAGCTCCCTGCGGCAAAGACAGCCTCCCATTCTGAGGCCTCAGGTGCTGCTGGAGGGAGCTCAGGAGCTGCGTACCTTTCCTTCCTCCAAAAGTTCTGCAGAATTTCTGTCTCTGAATTTGGGTCAGAGCTGCTCACAAAAACATGGCAGCCCAGGTGGCCTCCTGGAGAGCACATGATTACAACTATCTGTGGTCAATACGAGGGCCTTCTGCGGCCTGCCATTGCCATCCTCATGCTAGATGGTCATTATCACTGTCGCGGGGAACTACTGAGTATTTAGGGGACACCAGCTAGCTGCCTGGACACCTGTGTGATTTGAAAGCTGATGCAAAGCAGTGAATTCTGCGCCTAGGGCTTATGCTGCCCTCCCCTCTGGAAAAGGATGCTTGGAGATCAGAGGAAGGCCAAATTCTGGTGAATGTTCCAGTCAGGATTTGAAGCCCAGATTCAATATGGCTGAATGCCAGATTCAAGTCTGACCCCAGGGTACCCTAAGATAGAATGGCCTTTGATGAGCCTTCATGGGGGCATGACTGTGCTGCTGTGTGACCTTCTGCCCGCGGTCCTGGAAGTACACTGGGCACTGTAAATGATAATAACAGCAGCAGTCACAAAGCACAAAGCAGCCTCATGGACTGAACACCTACCGTCTGCCAGGCACTGCACAGGGAACTTGCATGCATTGTTCCTAATCCTTGTAACCCCCACACTCTAACAGGCCCCTTTGTATAGTGATGAAGACACTGAGGTCCCCAGAGGGAAAGGAGCCTGCCCAGAGTCACGTGCTAATAAGTGACAGAACGAAGATCCAAGCTCAGCCCGTTGTCCCTCGAATGCCACACAGCACTGCGCTCTGGCATTGCCTCTGGAAAGTACAAATCCCCCACCAGAAGCTAGTGCTGCGAAGAGGCTGTGAGCGCAGGCAGAGCAGCTGCCCCTCCGTGGAACAGTCAAAGACCTGACGGTGGGATGCAGGGCAATCTGAGCAGACCCTGGAACAGACTGGAGAGACCTGCGCTGGCTCCAGAAGCCTGGGACAGGAGCCCACCTGGGACAGATCTGTGTGGATAAGGACAGACATACAGGTCATTCAGGACCCCCCAGAATGCGCTCACAGCCTGTTCTCTCAGCCCGAGGACACGGGCCAGGAGATTTGGGGGCTTTAAGAGGCCAAACATGCTCTCTGCAAGCGTATGAACAGCACCCAAGTTGCAGCCAGGATCTTTTGGTCTTTGAGGCCGATGTCTAATAGAAGGTCTCTGGTCATCACCTATTTTCCCATCTCTAAAGGGGCCCATGTGACGCTGGCTTGTCCACCTAAGCACTTCAGCTTGTGCGGCCTGATCAAGGCCACTGGGGTCTGAAATGCCACGTGCCCCAACCCACAGGCATTGGCATCTTCCTGTGTGGGTGAGAAGCAGATTCAGAAAGGGGCACACACAACGTGCTGGCAGGAATGGGCCTGGGCTCCCTTCGCATGTGAGATCCGAGAATCTCAGATCTAGGACCACATTCCGGAGATAAGAAGGATGTCTTCATCTGGAAAGGGCCACCTCTCTGCCCTCTCCATGTCTGACAGAGAAGCTGAGCAATGACACAGCCTGTTCTCTATACTGTATGACACCTAATGCTCATATAGTGTGTTCACTATGCCAAGAACGGTTCTAAGCATTTCACGTTGGTGAACTTAATTCATCCTCATGGGAGCTCTGTGAGGTGGGCATGATCGGCCGCGTTTTCCAGACAAGAAAACTGCAGCTAAACAGCAAATTGAGTAGGTACAATAACCCTGCAGACCCTGTACATTTAACTAATCATGTTGCCCCTCAGAGAGACAGGGGACGACCATCCCTGGCCTCCTATGGAGACTGGTGACCAGGGCCAGGGCAAGGGGAGTCCCAAGTAACTGCACCCCCCGATGATGCAGGTAATCAGCATAGGTTCATAGCACACCGACTAACACGTCCAGATAAACAGAAACTTGCAAAGCAGCATTTTGAATAAAAACCAAAAACATATTTCTATTCATGCAATTCCTAAAATATTGTACTTGTAATCAAACCATAATATGACGTGAGTGGGTTGGCCCGTCAGTAAGGTGTGAAGGCCTCGGTTTCAGCTTGGCTTTCATTCTGCTGTGCATCCACCATGTGCAGGCAGCCAAGGTCACGCGGCCGGACATTTGCTCACCAGCAAAGGCTGCCGGCTTGGACACCGGCCGCACTGGCTGACATCCTCTTCTGAAAAGAAGGATGCTGTTCTGGCCTTGCTCATTCTGCTCAACAAAATTTCACAGCGGTGACTTGAGGCAGGAGTGTGTCTGCGTTGCTTGGTGAACTCTGTAAGAGCTGTATAACTTGGAAGTTACCAAATTAACCAGGTCCTATCAATAATGATATCAGTAGTTAACAGTTAGCAAAATCCTGCGATGGATGGAACTGTGCTAAGCACTGTCATAATCCTGAGCAGAAAAGTAACAGGTGAGAGAGAGGCCACATGACCAGTATGTGGCCGAGGCAGACTTGGGACTGCAGAGTCTGCTCTCTAAGTGTGTACAGTGCTGGCTTTGCATTTGGTTGACTACACATGTAAGCAGAAATCTGTACAACAAATTATAGAAACCTCAAACAAGAGTTCTGACATCAGCTCTGAGGTCTGCCCTGGTGAGGGAATAACCACCTGGGATTATCCAGCTCCTCAGACGTCCGACGGAACAAGGATGAACATTCCTGCCGTACCCGGCCTGGATCTTTGACCTGCAGGATTGTAGGTAGCATAGCTGATGTTTTAAGATCTAAGCTTTAGGGCAAGTTCTTATGGCAACACAGATAGTAGAAACCTTGTGTAATGGTATATGAACACCAGTAATTTCATCACAGTGTAAAACCTTGACTCTTCAACGCTTCACACCTTGCTTTGGGGCTTCATAAGCACAGAGAAAATATCCCAAGTTTGCCTCTCCCAACCAGCACACCAGTGAAATCAGAAAAATACATTAGTTTTTGTACACCGCTACCCCAGTCGTAACTGCAGATATGCACACTTGAATTATTTCCTCTATGAAACTGGAAGTTCTCTGAGGGCAAAGAGCCAATGAAAATAAGTATTACTGCACCCTCCCCTTTAGCAGAGGATCTAGTCCAGGCTACACTGGGCTTTGAAAAGTGTATTTTTAAATGTAAAAACAATTTGATGAAAAGTTCAGATTGGCACAAAGTTCAGAGTGGCGGATGCATGCAGATTGAGACATTGTTCATTTGCTGGGCTAAGGAGTTTGAACTTGATCTTATAGTAAGGGAATGAACAGATGAACAAAGTGACTTAGATTTCACTGTTTGCCGCAGTTAATCTACAAAATCAATGCAACTACATAATCCAGCCAGTTGTATGAGGTCCCTAAGGTAATTAGTTTCATGGCACTCTGCCAAGTAGAATCTCATTTACCCTCCTCACCCACTTCTAGCATTCCTGGAAATAGGCAAAATATAAAATGAGTACTCTGCATGATTTATTTTTAAAAAATCCAATCAGTTTTACTTATATAAAAAAAGTTCACAAAAATGTGTTGCTCTTAGTTGAACCTGAGATGTCTCATTGTCAGTGGCAGTGATGTGAATGGGGATCATGAGGTCAAAGGTTTTGGGAAAAGTGTTCAAAGAAAGTACAGACACTGGGCCTCCAGTGCAGATATGCATTTGTGTAGAGACGCTAAGGAGTACTGGTGACAACTGCACCCTCCAGCTTTGGGAACCATTGAGCCATGAGTCCCGGCGCCCCTGAAGCCCCATGGTTAGTATGTAAGTTTCCCCTAGTAGGGGATTCAGGGAGCATGATTTTCATCACTGCCACGTATACTAGGAAGTGCTCCCTAACCAGCCATTGCCCAAGAGCCAAGCAGGGTGCCCTCTCCAGAGCCCACATCAGGAGTCCCAAGTCAAATCCAGTTGTAACTGACAAACCTGTCCTGAATGGTGGAGACCAAGCTTCAAAGGCAGCTGTGCCCTCGGCCCGCTGGTCAGACTTGGAGCACAGTGTTGGCCTCTTATGTCTGCCTGGCTGTCATGGTGTTTAGCAGAGTCATCAGTGCTGATCACATGATCCCAGTGTGCTTCCTCTCTTGTCTTAAATTCAGTGTCTCACACGTGGTGTCCCGGGTCTGTTTGTTAGTCTGTTTTGTATTGCTAGAACAAAACACCAGAGGTTGCGTACTTTACGAGATAGAGGGATACACTTTCAGTGCCAAATAACATGGCACTGGCAACCTAGAAAGGACCCCCCAGGCAGTGACACGGTGTGGCAGAGACATGGGGGGGTGGCTGTCTGCAGTCAAGATCAAGTGTGTGGTGACCTCATTTTGTAACAGCTGCTCTCACAACAGCTAGTTCACCCCTTAGAGTGGCCTTACTCCCTCCAGGTGATGTCTGCTGCATGACCTAACAGCCTTCTCCTAGGCTGTCCCTTGTAAAGGTTCTACCACCTCATCACCAGCCTGCTGGGCCCAGGCTTTCAGCACATGAACCACAGGGGACACACTCAAGTCACATCTAAGCTACTGCACCATCCCGCCTGTCCATAGCTAGAGACAGATGCATGCTCTTACTTTACAGAACACACACAACGGAAGGAAACTGCACATCACACAGAAACGCATAGCCACACAGTATGTGCGGAGATATCCGCACTACAAGAGTTATAATTCCCATATCTGCCAACACAGGACAAATGCAGCCTGGGAATCCCTTTCTGCCACTGCCAGAGCCACATCATGGCTTGCTATTTTCCACCCCCACCCTTCTCCCGTGAAGACTTACCGTGCTGTGAGGTAGGAATGAGAGTTATGGGAAAGAGTGCATCTTCATTTCGGTCATGCTCACCAGTGTAGAGAAAAATGGTAAAATCTCAAAAGTTAAGCACAATAGATGTTTCCTTCCTACTCAGGCTTGGTCTTGGAGGACATTCCCCACACACTGCTGAAAATAACATCCAAGAGGAAATGGTTCTAACTGAACTAGAAAAATAAGAAAGAAAACAAAATGACAGCCCAATGTTAAGGAAGAGTCTTTGTCTTTTTTGGTGGGAGACAGGGAGGACAGCTGTCCTCCATGTTGGGGTCTATTCCCAGCAGAGGGCAGGCTAATTCTGCTCCATGTGATTGTGCAGACTTGTAGAAACTCAGCTACCTGAGGCTGCACCCTCCTCACCAGCAGCTTTCCCAGTCTGCAGCCAAAGGACAAATGCGGACACAAGAGGTTGTAGAATTGCACGTGAGAAGATGTTTTGTGGGTCAGGTATTAAGTGCCATGGTCGCTGCCCCCTGTATTCCATCTACCAGACTTTGGTCACGGGGCCGTATATAATTGGAGGAGAGCTAGGGAACGTGGAGCTTAAAAGGAAGGCGTGCGGGGGATCCACACGTTGCTATTCTCCTTGCTGGGGGGTACACCCCCAAAGCCTAGTGTAGTTTCTCACCTCTTGATCTTGATTCTGCTGCCCGCTCTCTAGGAAGTGCTTCATGTCTGCCCTTTGACTTGCTGAGTCCTCCTGAAACCTGCCGAGCCAACTCTCTTCTGAGAAGTTTTGTCCAGTGACCACACACAGACATGACAGGTGCCCAGACTTCACAATGTCACTGTACAGCTCTCTGTCCCTGTACTGAACACCTCATCCTTCAGCAGGCCACCAGCCATGTCTTCATCTTGATACCTGGTGACCTAGCACCACACTTGACGTCTAGTAGACGCTCAGTAAATGATGGCTGAAGCTTTATCTGCACACAGCTGCATTGAAACCAAGGAATTTATTGGCTGGAGGGCTTATGAGGTTTGCCTAGGAGGTAAGGAATAAATGGAAGAGGTGAGATGCTAATCTAAGACTTTCTGATTCCCCACACATTTCAGACCACACCACACTCCCATCGATGAGGCAGCAGAGCTGGGAAAAGAAGTTGCATTTCACAAGGGAATGTTTTGCTTTGTTTTTACTTCTTTTAAATATTAGGTGCTTTTACAGAACTGAGGAGAGCTGTGGACTATGGACATTTTCCTCAGTAAAATGCAGGTACACACACACATTCATGCTCCAGATTCTGAAAGTGGCATTAGAGCATATTAATGGTGGCTGTGGCTGCAGACACGTAAAACCATAAAGCCTTTAATCCCCACTCTCCCAATATCCTCTGTGGGCCAACAGGGCTCTCCTCTGTCAGGTGACACTCAGTATAGGTTGCTGTCCTCTCTGAGGTGACTCTGAGTATAGGTTGCCCCCACTGTAAGATATTATCTCCACTTCCAAATCACTAGCATGAAGAAAGAGAATCAGAAATACCACAGCCAACAGCCAGCATTCACTAGACAACAGCAGAAACTATCAGGTAGGTGAGTAAAGGCCATGCAGGCAAGACCAGCAGGACCACTCAGCTTAACTAGACTTCCTGTGACTCAAAGAACTGTGAGGTGATACATGATGATTATTGCAAGCTACTATTTTAGGGGTTATTTGCTATGTAGCAAAGCTAATGAATACAAAAATAAGATCCAAAAATGGGATGCTACTGTAGCAAAAAAATGTGGGACATTGACTGAGCAGGGATTGGAAAATTGATTATCAAAGTTGAAAGACAGAAGGCTGTTGCTGGGCTGTTAGACCTCGGTAAGTAGGAGCAGCTGGGCCAGAGGAGTGGTAAGGTGTGGCGCTTTCC
Source organism: Dolichotis patagonum (assembly GCA_004027295.1). NCBI lineage: Eukaryota > Metazoa > Chordata > Mammalia > Rodentia > Caviidae > Dolichotis > Dolichotis patagonum. The sequence continues at coordinate 126,728 of PVJX010002385.1, forward strand.
CTAGACCTCAACCAGTGCTGACACGCTCTAGAAGCAGAGTGAAGCCTCGGAATGTGAAAAGCATAGTTAAGGGATCAGAAAAAACTTGTCAATAGCCACAGACTTGCTACTGACCAGCTGTGAAACCACAGTCCAAAACCATGGAAACTGATCCTTAGTTTGTTGGTTTATTGTCAAGGGAAACAGGATGATGGCTAGCAAGACAGCGGAAGTGCCAAAATCTGTCCATGATAAGTGCATGTATTTGTATCCCTGCAGCCAGTTGAGCAGCACCTGAAAGCACCAGAAGTGCTATGAGGTTAAAATTCCAGGAGACCTTCTGGAGCATGGAGCCAAAGACCCCAGCCAAGTCAATTGGGAAAGCTTTCTTGCCCAATGGCATTAGCGAATACAACCTAAACAAGTCACACTGAGCCAGGTGTCACATTTTCAGGGCAGAGGGAACACCAAGCACGAAAATCTGGAGGACAGCACACCATCCATTTGGTAAGCACCCTTGTGGAGCCATGCAGACGCTGCTGAAGTCTTGCAGGTGGAGGACGTCTAAGCGAAAGCTTTTCCGTAATGATTTGGCTTCCCTTAAGTGCAGGCAGACATGGAGAGGGCCAGGATATTTCTTGGAACTCAAGCTCTGCTTGGTTACAAACGATTAACTACCTCAATCAGTTGTGTCAAAGTTCAGGGCAACCATACGCTCGGAGACAGTGGCTGTGCTTGGGCCCATGACAGCTGGGACACATACGGGTCGGTCTAGCAGCAGAGCCTGGGGTTCGTTTTTGGAGCACAGTGAATGGGAGGGGACTTTGGTTCTCCATCCCCTTTCCACTGTTCCTTTTTGAGGTTCAACCCATCCTGGCTACTCTGGAAGACACAGCAGGGTGAGGAGAGAGTGAGCCTAGCATTTAGGGGTGCACACGTGAGGGTCCAGACCAAGGTTAAGGAATTCACGTTTTATACATTCAGACCTCGAACTCCTTTTGAAGCTGGTGTTCATAACCCCCATCATACAAATGTGAAAACAGAGTCTCAGAGAACTTGTATGACTTCTTGAAAGACGCTATCCTTTCCCTTGCACGTCCCATGTCACCTCTGCCCTCCAGGGTTCCTCGCCTGCCCCCACGATACCAATAGCAACTGGACCAACATCCATCATGAGTGGCTTTCCATGGGCACAGATCCCCTTTGTGATGCCAGGTCAGGGCTGACTTTGTTGATTCTGCAGCGTCAGGAAGAGCTTGGTAGAGCCTCAGTCCTTTGTGTATCCCCGTGAGGCTGTCACACTACAGGCCTGTGCTCCTCCCCACAGGCAGGTGGCGCTCTCTCCTGTTTGGAACCAGACCCACCCTATGAAGAGTGAAACAGGACCGCATTGGTAACAGGCAATCACAGGCATTTCTAGAGGTTTTTAGGAGAACATCTGCGTGGATTGTGCCATCTCAAAGGCACTTTCTGGTGATATTTTCCTTGAAGGCAGTTTGATGGTGAGGGACGGTAGGCTAATCTTGGAAGTATGGAGGACCATAAACAGATAAGGTGGGCACCATCACCCAGGCTCTGAGCAAGCTTGGCCAGGAGCCATGCGTGTTGGCTGCCTTGGCCGTGGCCTTGAGTGTGGGAGAAGTGACAAGCGGTGGACAGCGCCCACTTAACTCCTCCCGGAGTGACTGTCAGTGTGGGCCCTTTCTTTCCACAGCCAATGTTAGACATCAGCGTCATCCCTACCTGTACCAGTCGTCTTTTCCACTTCACCTCCCCTGTCCAGGTCAGCGAAGCTGCCTCTATTTCCCTAAATATAATGAAATTCTATACGGTTTTTGTATTTTTACGATGTGTATTTATGCAAAATTTTCATGTTCACTATCTCATGCTTCTCCCAACTCTTAAGTGATGGGTTGCCATAGCACCCCGCATTTCAATATGAAGAGACAGCATCAGAGACAATCAGTAAACTATTGGTTCCTTGTAGAGGGAGCACACTGTATGTCTGGAGTGCTTTGAATGCTGAGATTTATGTAACTTTTACGCTAATCCTGTGAAGTAGATACCATTGTTATCCTTGCTTTACAGATATGGAGTCAGTCCCAGAGAGAGTCAGTAATTTTCTGGGAGCAACGTGACTAATGAATTAAAGTAGGATTTGAACTCAGGGCGATGGGCTCTGGGGCGCTTCTCAAAATCAAACAGCTAGCAGGAGACAAACCTGGGATTCAAACCTGGGCCTTTCTGAACCCAAACCCCGTGCTCTACTTAGAACAGCACACTTGTCAGTGCTCAGCACACCCTGTGTATGTGCTTCCCGCACACGAACTGATCTCCATTAGGTTGCAGATGAGGAAACTGAGGCACAGAGACATCCTGCCTGTGGCCCCAAATGGAAGGACAGCAGAGCCACAGTCCTCACTGACTCCCCTACTGCCCAGTCCCTCTGCTGCTAACCTGGGCCTGGCCCCTAAGAACACAAGCCAACTTGCTTCAGAGTCTGCCACCCCCACGGCTGGCTGGCAGCACAGTAACTGCTCCGTCCCTGCCTGTGCGAAGTCCATAGGGATTCCAGGCACCAGTGGCCTCCTGTTTGTTTTGCTGAGCTGTTTGCTCTGTGGGGACAGAAGCCAAAAGCCACAGTCACTGTGCAGGCTTCTCAGGGGCCCTGGAGCAGCCCTGGGCCTCCTATCCTACTGAGAGAATGAGGACAGGGGTATGGGCTGGGAGGGCGCTGGCAGAAGTGCTTCTCCTCGGCATCACCCTGGGCTGCCTCAGTTTACCTGGCTCCAGGTAAGTGCTGGTCACAAATGACCCCCTGATCAATCATGTGGCAGGGAGCAGATGGCCACGTACTTCTGGCTGGCTCTGTGGCATGGCTGCAGGATAAGGGCTCTTGAAACTCCCTTCAGTGATTGTGGAACCAAGTGACTGGCTTCAACAAAAGTTCCCCGAGGAAATGGCATGTTTAAATGCGTGCTGTCAGGCTGGAAGACGCACGTACTTGTTCTGTGTTCAAAAGAAAGCTTAGGTCTGACTCTTTATGCAATAGAAGTTTTATTGTGGGGGGGTGAAAAAGAGCCAGCTCACATGAATGGTTTCAATACATGACAGTGATCTGCCACCCCTGCTCAGCAGCTCCAGCCTGGGTTCTCCGGGTCTCTCCTGCCCCTCCTCACCTCCTCGCCTCCCTCTTCCTCCTCTTCTCCTTCCCGTCCCTCTTGTCTTTCTCCCCTCTCCCCCTCTTTCCCCTTCTTCCCCTCCCCCTCCTCTTCTTCCTCTTCCCCATCCCCCCTCCTGCCCCTCCCCCTCGGCCCTCCCTCTCTGTCTTCGTTCTTTCTTTCTTTCTTTCTTTCTTTCTTTCTCTCTTTCTTTCTTTCTTTCTTTCTTTCTC